>JAAAWM010010848.1:0-52919 GCA_036873465.1 Thinopyrum obtusiflorum | reverse complement strand
GGCAATATTTCTCCATTTTGGAATATTTAGAAAAATAGAAAAATAACAAGCAGTCCGGGAAGGACACAAGGCTTCCACGAGGGTGGAGGGCGCGCCCTACCCTACTGGACTTGTAACGCCCTCGATGCGGCTATATCTCCTATGTAGGAGATCATTGTTATCATGGCTTATGTGATATGGGTGCCAGTGCTAGTGCAATACCTATTGACCTATATAGAGAAATTATGCATGATATTGCACCTGTTGAGTTCGAAGATATTGATGTCACAATTAAACTTGCCAATAGAGATACTATTTCACCAATGGGAATTGTTAGAGATGTTGAAGTCTTGTGTGGGAAAACTAAATATCCTACTGATTTCTTGTTCTTGGTTCCCCACAAGATAGCTTTTGTCCCATTATATTTGGTAGACCCTTCTTAAACACTGTTAATGCTAAGATAGATTGCAAAAAGGATGTTGTTACTATCGGTTTAGATGATATGTCCCATGAATTTAATTTCTCTAAATTTAGTAGACAACACCATGAAGAAGAATTACCTAGTAAGGATGAAATTATTGGTCTTGCTTCTATTGCCGTACCTCCTCGTGATCCTTTAGAACAATATTTGCCAGGCCATGAAAATGATATGCTTATGAATGAAAGAAGGGAAATAGATGAAGTATTCTTTAAACAGGAACCTATTCTAAAACACAGTTTGCCTGTTGAAATCCTAGGGGATCCTCCTCCACCCAAGGGTGATCCCGTGTTTTAGCTTAAACTTTTGCCTGATACTCTTAAATATGCTTATCTTGATGAGGAAAAGATATATCATGTTGTTATTAGTGCTAACCTTTCAGAGCATGAGGAAGAGAGATTATTGAAAACTCTGAAGAAGCACCATGCTACTATTGGGTATACTCTTGATGATCTTAAGGGCATTAGTCCGACTCTATGTCAACATAAAATAAATTTGGAAGAAGATGCTAAACCAGTTCGTGATCGTCAACGACGGTTGAATCCTAAAATGAAAGAAGTGGTAAGAAAGGAAATACTAAAGCTCCTTGAGGCAGGTATAATCTATCCCGTTGCTGATAGTTAGTGGGTAAGTCCTGTCCATTGTGTTCCTAAGAAGGGAGGTATTACTATCGTTCCTAATGATAAAGATGAATTGATTCCTCAAAGAATTATTATAGGTTATAGGATGGTAATTGATTTCCGTAAATTAAATAAGGCCACTAAAAAGGATCATTACCCCTTATCTTTTATCGGTCAAATACTAGAAAGATTATCCAAACATATGCATTTTTGCTTTCTAGATGGTTATTCTGGTTTCTCTCAAATACCCGTGTCAGCCAAGGATCAATTAAAGACTAATTTTACTTGCCCTTTTGTTACTTTTGCTTATAGACATATGCCTTTTGGTTTATGTAATGCACCTGCTACCTTTCAAAGATGCATGATGGCTATATTCTGTGACTTTTTTGAAAAGATTTGTGAGGTTTTAATGGACGATTTCTCCGTCTATGGATCTTCTTTTGATGATTGCTTGAGCAACCTTGATCGAGTTTTGCAGAGATGTGAAGAAACTAATCTTGTCTTGAATTGGGAAAAGTGCCACTTTATGGTTACTGAAGGTATTGTCTTGGGGCATAAAGTTTCTGAAAGAGGTATTGAAGTTGATAAAGGCAAGGTTGATGCTATTGAAAAGATGCCATGCCCTAAGGACATCAAAGGTATAAGAAGTTTCTTTGGTCATGCCGGATTTTATAGGAGGTTCATTAAGGACTTCTCAAAAATTTCTCGGCCTCTGACTAATTTACTACAAAAAGATATAACATTTGTCTTTCATGATGATTGTGTAGAAGCTTTTCAAACACTTAAGAAAGCATTGATCTCTGCACCCATTGTTCAGCCACCTGATTGGAATTTACCCTTTGAAATTATGTGTGATGCTAGTGATTATGTTGTAGGTGCTATTCTAGGGCAAATAGTTGATAAGAAATTAAACGTTATTCAATATGCTAGTAAAACCCTAGGCAATGCTCAAAGAAATTATGCTACTACTGAAAAAGAATTCTTAACAGTTGTATTTGCTTGTTGATCCTAAAGTAACTATTCACACTAATCATGCTGCTATTAAATATCTTATGGTAAAGAAAGATGCTAAACCTAGAGTTATTAGATGGGTTCCCTTGCTACAAGAATTTGATTTACATATTGTTGATAGAAAGGGAGCTGAGAACCCCGTTGCAGACAACTTGTCTAGGTTAGAAAATGCGCTTGATGACCCACTACCTATTGATGATAGCTTCCCTGATGAGCAACTAAATGTCATAAATGCTTCTCATAGAACTGCACATAAGGTATTGCAATCTGGTTTTTATTGGCCTACTCTCTTCAAGGATGCCCGTAAGTTTTTCTTATGTTGTGATGAATGCCAAAGAATTGGTAATATTAGTAGACGTCAAGAAATGCTTATGAACTATTCACTCGTTATTGAACCATTTGATGTTTGGGGCTTTAACTACATGGGACCTTTTCCTGCCTCTAATGGATATACACATATTTTAGTTGCCGTTGATTACGTTACTAAGTGGGTAGAAGCTATTCCAACTAGTAGTGTTGGACATAACACTTCTATTAAAATGCTTAAAGAAGTTATTTTTCCAAGATTTGGAGTCCCTAGATATTTAATGACTGATGGTGGTTCACATTTTATTCATGGTGATTTCCGTAAAATGCTTGCTAAGTATGATGTTAATCATAGAATTGCATCCCCTTATCACCCCCAGTCTAGTGGTCAAGTAGAATTGAGTAATAGAGAGCTCAAATTAATTTTGCAAAAGACTGTCAATAGGTCTAGAAAGAATTGGTCCGAGAAACTTGATGATCCATTATGGGCCTATAGAATTGCATATGAAAATCATATGGGTATGTCTCCATATAGAATGGTTTATGGAAAAGCATGTCACTTACCTCTCGAACTAGAACACAAGGCATATTGGGCTATTAAAGAGCTCGATTATGATTTTAAACTTGCCGGTGAGAAGAGCCAAGCCTACGAAAATGCCAAGTTGTTTAAAGAAAAAGTTAAAAGATGGCATGATAAAAGGATACAAAAGCGTGAGTTTAATGTAGGTGATTATGTATTGCTATACAAATCTCGTTTAAGATTTTTTGCAGAAAAACTTCTATCTAAATGGGAAGGTCCTTACGTTATTGAGGAGGTCTATCGTTCCGGTGCCATAAAAATCAACAACTCCGAAGGCACAAATCCGAAGGTGATGAACGGTCAAAGAATCAAACATTATATCTCAGGTAATCCCATAAATGTCGAAACCTATGTTATTGAAACCGTAACCCCTGAGGAATACATAAGGGAGGCTTTCCGGAACGTTTCAGACTCTGAAAAGGAATAGGTATGTGGTACGGTAAGTAAACCGACTCCAAAACAATTTTTAACCCCCCCCCCCCCCCCCCCCCCCCCCCCCCCCCCCCCCCCCCCCCCCCCCCCCCCCCCCCCCCCCCCCCCCCCCCCCCCCCCCCCCCCCCCCCCCCCCCCCCCCCCCCCCCCCCCCCCCCCCCCCCCCCCCCCCCCCCCCCCCCCCCCCCCCCCCCCCCCCCCCCCCCCCCCCCCCCCCCCCCCCCCCCCCCCCCCCCCCCCCCCCCCCCCCCCCCCCCCCCCCCCCCCCCCCCCCCCCCCCCCCCCCCCCCCCCCCCCCCCCCCCCCCCCCCCCCCCCCCCCCCCCCCCCCCCCCCCCCCCCCCCCCCCCCCCCCCCCCCCCCCCCCCCCCCCCCCCCCCCCCCCCCCCCCCCCCCCCCCCCCCCCCCCCCCCCCCCCCCCCCCCCCCCCCCCCCCCCCCCCCCCCCCCCCCCCCCCCCCCCCCCCCCCCCCCCCCCCCCCCCCCCCCCCCCCCCCCCCCCCCCCCCCCCCCCCCCCCCCCCCCCCCCCCCCCCCCCCCCCCCCCCCCCCCCCCCCCCCCCCCCCCCCCCCCCCCCCCCCCCCCCCCCCCCCCCCCCCCCCCCCCCCCCCCCCCCCCCCCCCCCCCCCCCCCCCCCCCCCCCCCCCCCCCCCCCCCCCCCCCCCCCCCCCCCCCCCCCCCCCCCCCCCCCCCCCCCCCCCCCCCCCCCCCCCCCCCCCCCCCCCCCCCCCCCCCCCCCCCCCCCCCCCCCCCCCCCCCCCCCCCCCCCCCCCCCCCCCCCCCCCCCCCCCCCCCCCCCCCCCCCCCCCCCCCCCCCCCCCCCCCCCCCCCCCCCCCCCCCCCCCCCCCCCCCCCCCCCCCCCCCCCCCCCCCCCCCCCCCCCCCCCCCCCCCCCCCCCCCCCCCCCCCCCCCCCCCCCCCCCCCCCCCCCCCCCCCCCCCCCCCCCCCCCCCCCCCCCCCCCCCCCCCCCCCCCCCCCCCCCCCCCCCCCCCCCCCCCCCCCCCCCCCCCCCCCCCCCCCCCCCCCCCCCCCCCCCCCCCCCCCCCCCCCCCCCCCCCCCCCCCCCCCCCCCCCCCCCCCCCCCCCCCCCCCCCCCCCCCCCCCCCCCCCCCCCCCCCCCCCCCCCCCCCCCCCCCCCCCCCCCCCCCCCCCCCCCCCCCCCCCCCCCCCCCCCCCCCCCCCCCCCCCCCCCCCCCCCCCCCCCCCCCCCCCCCCCCCCCCCCCCCCCCCCCCCCCCCCCCCCCCCCCCCCCCCCCCCCCCCCCCCCCCCCCCCCCCCCCCCCCCCCCCCCCCCCCCCCCCCCCCCCCCCCCCCCCCCCCCCCCCCCCCCCCCCCCCCCCCCCCCCCCCCCCCCCCCCCCCCCCCCCCCCCCCCCCCCCCCCCCCCCCCCCCCCCCCCCCCCCCCCCCCCCCCCCCCCCCCCCCCCCCCCCCCCCCCCCCCCCCCCCCCCCCCCCCCCCCCCCCCCCCCCCCCCCCCCCCCCCCCCCCCCCCCCCCCCCCCCCCCCCCCCCCCCCCCCCCCCCCCCCCCCCCCCCCCCCCCCCCCCCCCCCCCCCCCCCCCCCCCCCCCCCCCCCCCCCCCCCCCCCCCCCCCCCCCCCCCCCCCCCCCCCCCCCCCCCCCCCCCCCCCCCCCCCCCCCCCCCCCCCCCCCCCCCCCCCCCCCCCCCCCCCCCCCCCCCCCCCCCCCCCCCCCCCCCCCCCCCCCCCCCCCCCCCCCCCCCCCCCCCCCCCCCCCCCCCCCCCCCCCCCCCCCCCCCCCCCCCCCCCCCCCCCCCCCCCCCCCCCCCCCCCCCCCCCCCCCCCCCCCCCCCCCCCCCCCCCCCCCCCCCCCCCCCCCCCCCCCCCCCCCCCCCCCCCCCCCCCCCCCCCCCCCCCCCCCCCCCCCCCCCCCCCCCCCCCCCCCCCCCCCCCCCCCCCCCCCCCCCCCCCCCCCCCCCCCCCCCCCCCCCCCCCCCCCCCCCCCCCCCCCCCCCCCCCCCCCCCCCCCCCCCCCCCCCCCCCCCCCCCCCCCCCCCCCCCCCCCCCCCCCCCCCCCCCCCCCCCCCCCCCCCCCCCCCCCCCCCCCCCCCCCCCCCCCCCCCCCCCCCCCCCCCCCCCCCCCCCCCCCCCCCCCCCCCCCCCCCCCCCCCCCCCCCCCCCCCCCCCCCCCCCCCCCCCCCCCCCCCCCCCCCCCCCCCCCCCCCCCCCCCCCCCCCCCCCCCCCCCCCCCCCCCCCCCCCCCCCCCCCCCCCCCCCCCCCCCCCCCCCCCCCCCCCCCCCCCCCCCCCCCCCCCCCCCCCCCCCCCCCCCCCCCCCCCCCCCCCCCCCCCCCCCCCCCCCCCCCCCCCCCCCCCCCCCCCCCCCCCCCCCCCCCCCCCCCCCCCCCCCCCCCCCCCCCCCCCCCCCCCCCCCCCCCCCCCCCCCCCCCCCCCCCCCCCCCCCCCCCCCCCCCCCCCCCCCCCCCCCCCCCCCCCCCCCCCCCCCCCCCCCCCCCCCCCCCCCCCCCCCCCCCCCCCCCCCCCCCCCCCCCCCCCCCCCCCCCCCCCCCCCCCCCCCCCCCCCCCCCCCCCCCCCCCCCCCCCCCCCCCCCCCCCCCCCCCCCCCCCCCCCCCCCCCCCCCCCCCCCCCCCCCCCCCCCCCCCCCCCCCCCCCCCCCCCCCCCCCCCCCCCCCCCCCCCCCCCCCCAAAAGTTAGTTTATAGCAAAAAATTTAGTTTAGAGCAAAGGATGTTAAGTAGTAGATGTTAGAGCAAAAATTAGTTTAGAGGAAAAAAAATTGGTTTACAGCAAACGTTAGTTAGGGCAGTAGGGTTTAATTAGGGTAGATGCTGCTTGTAGTATATAGTGATACTAGTAGATGTTAATTAGGTTAGGGCAGTAGTGGTACCAGTAGATGTTAATTAGATGTTTTTTAGTTAGGGCAGTAGAGTTTTGCTAGGTTAATTAGGTTAGTAGTGCTGCTAGTAGTAGTGGTACAGTAGGTTAATTAGGTGAAGTTAAATGAATAACCTAAATGAATGAAATTAGTAGTTAACTGGTTTTTTTCCTTTCATCATTATAGAGCACTAAAGTTAACTGAATTTTGCTCTATTAGTAGTTAAATGAATTTTCTTCTACACTTTGTTTTTGAATTAGCTTGTGAAATTTGGACATGTATATTTGTACATGTGGTTACTTGTGTATATTTGGACATGTGTTGCGGTGTCGAAGATGGATATTTGAACACTGTTTCCAGGGAATGAAGCTGAGTGGCCTATGTTTTGCTGGAATGTTGATTCATTTCCGTTCCGGCAAATTTCAGGTTCTCGATTTGTCCACTTTTTAGCAAAGGTCATGCCGAAATTTTCCGTGAATTTCGGCATGACTTGTGCTACAAACTAGGACATATCGAGTGCCCGGGATTTGCCGCACCGGGAAGGAGTCAACGTTCCTGCAAAACATAGGCCTTTTATGTCATTATTCATTTTATTAGGTCTAGAATTAATTGACTAGATTTAATCATAGTAAACATGGCTAGCAATGATGAAGGACAGGGTTCTGGTTATTGCGACGACGTCTACCTGGCGGCAGACAAATTTTTGAGCCTTGCCGTCGATCAACCGATGTTGTTGCTGGGCCCACCGGTCACATCGGGGACTGAGACCAACACGCAGACCAGTGCTGAGACTGAGACTGGCGCTGAGACTGAGACCGGCGCTGAGACTCAGACCGGCATCGAGACCGACGCTGAGACTGAGACCGGCGCTGCCTCAGGGAGCGGAGCCGGTGTAGAACCAAAAGCAAAGAGGCAACGGCTTCCTAACCCCCCCCCCCCCCCCCCCCCCCCCCCCCCCCCCCCCCCCCCCCCCCCCCCCCCCCCCCCCCCCCCCCCCCCCCCCCCCCCCCCCCCCCCCCCCCCCCCCCCCCCCCCCCCCCCCCCCCCCCCCCCCCCCCCCCCCCCCCCCCCCCCCCCCCCCCCCCCCCCCCCCCCCCCCCCCCCCCCCCCCCCCCCCCCCCCCCCCCCCCCCCCCCCCCCCCCCCCCCCCCCCCCCCCCCCCCCCCCCCCCCCCCCCCCCCCCCCCCCCCCCCCCCCCCCCCCCCCCCCCCCCCCCCCCCCCCCCCCCCCCCCCCCCCCCCCCCCCCCCCCCCCCCCCCCCCCCCCCCCCCCCCCCCCCCCCCCCCCCCCCCCCCCCCCCCCCCCCCCCCCCCCCCCCCCCCCCCCCCCCCCCCCCCCCCCCCCCCCCCCCCCCCCCCCCCCCCCCCCCCCCCCCCCCCCCCCCCCCCCCCCCCCCCCCCCCCCCCGGGGGAGTTTCACCTCACCCCTCTGCTCTTCATGCTTCTGGTCTTGAGCACGGCTCTGGTAGTCTTGTGTCTTGGCTTCCTCTGCCCCGCCGAGCGTGGCCACGGGCGTGTGGTTGTGACTGCCCGCACACAAGTAAAGGGGTGCAAAAAGGACCCCTACTTTTGTACACCGACACCCGCCCTCCCACATATATATAGGTGGGGGGAAAGGGGAGAGGCCAAGGGGCGCCCCAAGTAGGGTTGAATCCTACTTGGGTTCTTTCCCTAGCCGCCCTCCCCTTACCATATTTGCCGGAGGGGAAAGTAAAGGGGAGAAGAGGGAAGGAAGGGGAGGTCGACTCCCCTCTTTCCTTCTCTCCCCAAGGGCTGCAGCCTTAGGAGGGGTGCGTGTCGGTGTCAAAACCGGCGGATCTCGGGTAGGGGGTCCCGAACTATGCGTCTAGGATCGATGGTAACAGGAGACGGGGGCACGATGTTTACCCAGGTTCGGGCCCTCTCTATGGAGGTAATACCCTACTTCCTGCTTGATTGATCTTGATGAATATGAGTATTACAAGAGTTGATCTACCACGAGATCGTAATGGCTAAACCCTAGAAGTCTAGCCTGTATGACTATGGTAATGAATGTGTATCCTATCTGGACTACGCCCCCGGTTTATATAGACACCGGGAGGATCTAGGGTTTACATAGAGTCGGTTACACAGGAAGGAATCTTCATAGTTGATCACCAAGCTTGCCTTCCACGCCAAGGAGAGTCCAATCCGGACACGGGTTTAGTCTTCGGCCTTCATTTCTTCACAGCCCATCTGTCCGGCCCATGGATAACAGGCCGGACGCCCGAGGACCCCTTAGTCCAGGACTCCCTCAGTAGCCCCTGAACCTGGCTTCAATGACGAGGAGTCCGGCGCACAGATTGTCTTCGGCATTGCAAGGCGGGTTCCCCTTTCCGAACTCCAAGATTGTCTTCAGATGTAATGATTGTATCTGGACCTGTATACACAACTACAGAGGATATAATATTTCACGAGCTCAATCCGCTGATAATTTTTGGTAATATGACATCACGCCTGCTCGGCCATTATTTTCGAGCCGTTAGCCGGCTCACCGTCCCACGTCTCGAGACGTGGTTTTATTGGCATGTCTTATCCAACCGAAGATCGTGTCTCCCCTTCCTTAGGGGATTCTTGCCAACCTAGACGTGGGCAACCCAACCGTCGCTTGGGTACAACACCTTGGGAATAGGCAAGTTTCGAGGCCCAGGAGGAGACGTTTGATATTCGCAGCCTTTATATAGGGGTACAGACCCGTCTTTTTCTTTCACGCTTGCTTCTTCCTCGACCCCTGCTACCCCGAGTTCCAACACCCGAGTTTCGGTTGCCTCAAGCCCCAATCATGTCTGGATCCAGCCGTCAAGGCTGGTGGGTAGCTTCTTCTGTCACGGAGGGAGATATTGCCAAGCTTCGGTCGGCGAGGTACCTGACCGCAGAAATCCATCACCGGCTTCCTGCCGAGGGGCCCCCCCCCCCCCCCCCCCCCCCCCCCCCCCCCCCCCCCCCCCCCCCCCCCCCCCCCCCCCCCCCCCCCCCCCCCCCCCCCCCCCCCCCCCCCCCCCCCCCCCCCCCCCCCCCCCCCCCCCCCCCCCCCCCCCCCCCCCCCCCCCCCCCCCCCCCCCCCCCCCCCCCCCCCCCCCCCCCCCCCCCCCCCCCCCCCCCCCCCCCCCCCCCCCCCCCCCCCTTGTGGCTCAAGACCTTCGATGTGAAGCCGCAAGTGATAGAGGGGGAGCAAGCTGAGTGCGGTGGTGCTACAGTGAGCAAGCTTGCTAGCGCTATTTGGCTGAAAGGATCCTTCGCCAAATCTTCTGATTTATGGCAGCAGGGGTGGTTCTATATCACCGAGCCCCGCGGCTCCAAGTGGGCAGCTGCGCCTGCATTTCGATCCAGCCCCCCAATTCAGCTTGCATCGTGGATTAAAAAGGGATTGGACTGGGGATCAACCGACGAGGTGCGAACTCTGCAAAGTCGCATCCGAAGCCTCATTGAGAGGGACATCAATATCGTCAACGTTGTTCAAGTAATGCTAGTTCGTCGGACCCTGCCGTGCCAGCGACGGCCTCTCCGCCTGTGGGAGTTCAATCCAGAAGGGCCACGGACTCTTCAGCACTTCTTCGGCACTACGCACGAAGGAATGTGGAGATTATTCTTTGGGAAATGAAGGCAATGGCCGGACATCACCGAAGATGTCAGCCTAGACTGTAATCATCCGGATACCCCGGTAAGTACCCGTTTGCCGAATACCTCATAATCAAATACCCAGTGGCAAGATACTGACCGAATCATCCTTTTTTAGGGCTGGATAAAGAAGGTGGAACGGATTGGGTGTCCGGCTCCCCTTCCCGAAGACTCAGCTAATCCTGTGCTAAAAAGGATGCTGGCCTCGGCACCATATCTGGCGCTGGCAAGGGAGGGCAAAGAGGAGAGCGAAAAGACCCGGGATGACCTTCGTTCCGGAAGTAAGTCAGATACTGAGTCCGGAGAAATCGACCTTTCCTCGCCTGAAGATAGAGGCGAAAGAGGAGCCAGCATCCCTTCTCCGAGTAGGAGGAAAAGGGCCGCCTCCGAAGGTTGGGAGGGGCGATCCCCCAAAAGGGGCAAGATGCCACCGTTGAGCGGCTTGGGTTTGGAAAGCGACACCGTTGAACAGCTCCGACAAGGGGACAAGTCCTCGGCCAAACCATAAGTGAATCCGGAATACTTTGATAGCGTCCCGCTCCCTTGCCGTTACCGAAGATATACGTAACGCGTCCGTGCATTTTTTCAGGTCGGCGCAGAGTGTTTCTGGGCAATCCTCTTCTTCGGGAGGTCTCCTCCCAGAGATGATGGAGAGCGAGACGCCTCCCCCAACCTCCTCACCCAATAAGGCGGACGACTCTGAAGTGTCATCGCAGAGGGTTCTTCTTGATCAACAAGTTACGCAGGGGATAAAAGAGGCAGTACCCGAAGGTGGATCTCCGACCGTCCGAGATTCTGGGGCTGATAATAAAGGCCCCGGACTGTCTGGCTCACAGCCGACGGTGATTCCAGAGATGGGTGAACAGATTCCTTCAAAGGATGCTGGTGCTCCTAGAGCGGCTTCCGGAGACCCGGAGGCTCCGGATATATTGCGGGACATGTTGCGAAAAGCATCTGTCTCGGGAGAACAACGTACCTTGATGGGTACAGTGGTTGAGAAGATTTTGTCCGCGAAGAGCGGATTGAATGAAGCCTTCATGAGCCTGCTAAAAGGCTTCGAGGTTTGTGATGTAATATTTTCAGCTATGTTTTATTTGCAAAGATGCACCTGTGTATAGGTAGTAGCCCCTGAGACTCGGGTTGGCTTCCACTGGGAAGGGAATCGGAGGATAAAAAAGGATTACTCAAGGACTGATCTGATGAACTGGAACGCAGGCTGTTTCCCCCTTAGCTACTTCCTAGACTATGGATATTGCCGAGCTGCAGCGGAAGCTTGATGTAGCAGGGGATGACCTTGCGTTAATCAATATGTGTCTTGACGAGTCGCAAGGTATGTATTTGGGGCAATCCCCATACATTTTTTGTGGTATAAGCATGATGCTAAAATCTGTATGCTGGAATATGCGTGGCTGCAGATGGTGCTGCCACCGTTGGAGTTCTTCGAGCGGAGCTCGCCTGGGCCAAGGAGCAGGCCCGGTGTAGCAGTGCGGCTGCCGAAAAGGCATCGGCTGAGTTAAAAGCCGAACAATCTGCACGGCGCCAAGACGAGGAGAAGATATCCACGATGACGCTCGAACTGGAGAATGCTACTGGCCGCTGTGAATTTATGGAGAAGGAGAGTAAAGCCTTAACGGCTAAACTGGACAAGGCCTTACAAGAGGCGAGAGAAGCACGGTCGGAATCCAGAGCAACCCGTGAGGAGATCCGGCAAGCTAGGGAGATTGCGGCTGGTAAGCCGTTTCTGCTGCAAGCTAAGTTCGGTGATCCAAACTATGCTCAGCTTAACCAAGTGTGGAGCTCTCCGGATGAGTTTTTAGACCTGCCGAAGAGTTCTTCCGATGCGGCGCAGTATTACCAAGCGCGAGATGGGTATGCAACGGAGAAACTTTTTTGGTCACAGTTTGGCGCATCAAAGCGCCCTCTGTTGCTCAATGAATAGATGTCCCAATGGGCCGAACTTCATAGGATATCCGGCGCTGCCATGAAGAACATCATAATCCAGTTGTGGCCAACCGAGCCTGTTCCGAATAGCTACTTCGGTTTGGTGCAAAGGCTTGTTGACGCGGTGCCGCGTATCGACGCTGTGAAGCGATCGGCGTGTATTGAGGGTGCACGGATGGCTTTTGCCCAAGTCAAGACATTCTGGGGGAAGATGAAGGCCATCGATGTTGAGGCAAAGAGTCCACCCAAGGGCAAGGACCATCCTGAACCGGAGCATTATTTTGAAGACGTCCTGGAGGCCGCCCGCTTGATAGAGGGTCAGTGCTCGAAAAACATAATGTTTGAGTGAGGTGTATGAGAATTGTAAAAGACCATTTTATAGTTAATCTATTTTATGTTTTGCTTGAAAGCTTGAATTCCTCCTGTGCGGCCGTTTTAATATAATCTGAAAGTTTTCCAGTCGTCGGCTTCAGCCCCCTCGTAGGAAGTACGGGGGTGTTCGGAAAAGCATTTAATCACTCTTTATCCAATGTCTTGGTCCATAAAGGAGGTGATAATGCGGCGAACCAGACAATCAGACTATAGGGCGTTAACACTTTCACTTAGCCATAGGAGTTTTATGGTGGGACTACGACATAGCCCCTGGTATGTATGCGGCGTATGGTGCCTTACATATTTGATCTAAAAAAGATCCTTCGTGTGACACTGAGAATCGCTAAAGATTCCACTAAGTCGTCAAGTGGTTGACCAGCTCTCGCCGCATCATGACAGTCAGTTTTCGGCTTTCTCTACTGAGGTACTTGACCAGATGAACCGGAAGCACAATCGCAGTAGTTCTCCCTTTACTACCCTAGCCGATAGAGCGGAATGTAGGGTAGCAAGCACAGGAGCCGGGCAACCCAACTATTGACCCAAGACAATGATTCGGAGCTGATGCATATAAGGCCAAACTTGTGACGCCGAAGTACACTGTAGAGCTGTTCGAGCTTTTGCTGGCAACTCATTTGTTCCCATACCAAGCCCCTGGTAGGTTATGCCAAGGTATATCTGTGAGACAACCATGGGAGCCGTATTCAGTGGCGAAACAACACGAATGATTAATTCCGATACTGTTTACTGGGAGCTGAGCGATATGCCAATGATTACTTATTGTATATATAAAAGCCATCCTCCCGGCTATTTGACATGCTCGGGGTCGGAGGCGGAGGAACAGGCATAGTACAGGCTCAAAATAGAGAGTGCGGTCTACAAAAAGTTATTTTGGACCTCCTGTCGCACATCTGTGCCGCCAGTCCTTGGCGGGGGGAATCCTTGATGGAAATAGCCCCTTAGGTGAGTGTACAGATCCGGACTCCGATAGCGCCAGTTTCAGATGTTTGTCCTGTTCGTCACCTGTTTTTAAGGGATAGTGAAGGAAGAAATAAAAAGAAAATGGATAAAAAATGTTACGGCCCCCCCCCCCCCCCCCCCCCCCCCCCCCCCCCCCCCCCCCCCCCCCCCCCCCCCCCCCCCCCCCCCCCCCCCCCCCCCCCCCCCCCCCCCCCCCCCCCCCCCCCCCCCCCCCCCCCCCCCCCCCCCCCCCCCCCCCCCCCCCCCCCCCCCCCCCCCCCCCCCCCCCCCCCCCCCCCCCCCCCCCCCCCCCCCCCCCCCCCCCCCCCCCCCCCCCCCCCCCCCCCCCCCCCCCCCCCCCCCCCCCCCCCCCCCCCCCCCCCCCCCCCCCCCCCCCCCCCCCCCCCCCCCCCCCCCCCCCCCCCCCCCCCCCCCCCCCCCCCCCCCCCCCCCCCCCCCCCCCCCCCCCCCCCCCCCCCCCCCCCCCCCCCCCCCCCCCCCCCCCCCCCCCCCCCCCCCCCCCCCCCCCCCCCCCCCCCCCCCCCCCCCCCCCCCCCCCCCCCCCCCCCCCCCCCCCCCCCCCCCCCCCCCCCCCCCCCCCCCCCCCCCCCCCCCCCCCCCCCCCCCCCCCCCCCCCCCCCCCCCCCCCCCCCCCCCCCCCCCCCCCCCCCCCCCCCCCCCCCCCCCCCCCCCCCCCCCCCCCCCCCCCCCCCCCCCCCCCCCCCCCCCCCCCCCCCCCCCCCCCCCCCCCCCCCCCCCCCCCCCCCCCCCCCCCCCCCCCCCCCCCCCCCCCCCCCCCCCCCCCCCCCCCCCCCCCCCCCCCCCCCCCCCCCCCCCCCCCCCCCCCCCCCCCCCCCCCCCCCCCCCCCCCCCCCCCCCCCCCCCCCCCCCCCCCCCCCCCCCCCCCCCCCCCCCCCCCCCCCCCCCCCCCCCCCCCCCCCCCCCCCCCCCCCCCCCCCCCCCCCCCCCCCCCCCCCCCCCCCCCCCCCCCCCCCCCCCCCCCCCCCCCCCCCCCCCCCCCCCCCCCCCCCCCCCCCCCCCCCCCCCCCCCCCCCCCCCCCCCCCCCCCCCCCCCCCCCCCCCCCCCCCCCCCCCCCCCCCCCCCCCCCCCCCCCCCCCCCCCCCCCCCCCCCCCCCCCCCCCCCCCCCCCCCCCCCCCCCCCCCCCCCCCCCCCCCCCCCCCCCCCCCCCCCCCCCCCCCCCCCCCCCCCCCCCCCCCCCCCCCCCCCCCCCCCCCCCCCCCCCCCCCCCCCCCCCCCCCCCCCCCCCCCCCCCCCCCCCCCCCCCCCCCCCCCCCCCCCCCCCCCCCCCCCCCCCCCCCCCCCCCCCCCCCCCCCCCCCCCCCCCCCCCCCCCCCCCCCCCCCCCCCCCCCCCCCCCCCCCCCCCCCCCCCCCCCCCCCCCCCCCCCCCCCCCCCCCCCCCCCCCCCCCCCCCCCCCCCCCCCCCCCCCCCCCCCCCCCCCCCCCCCCCCCCCCCCCCCCCCCCCCCCCCCCCCCCCCCCCCCCCCCCCCCCCCCCCCCCCCCCCCCCCCCCCCCCCCCCCCCCCCCCCCCCCCCCCCCCCCCCCCCCCCCCCCCCCCCCCCCCCCCCCCCCCCCCCCCCCCCCCCCCCCCCCCCCCCCCCCCCCCCCCCCCCCCCCCCCCCCCCCCCCCCCCCCCCCCCCCCCCCCCCCCCCCCCCCCCCCCCCCCCCCCCCCCCCCCCCCCCCCCCCCCCCCCCCCCCCCCCCCCCCCCCCCCCCCCCCCCCCCCCCCCCCCCCCCCCCCCCCCCCCCCCCCCCCCCCCCCCCCCCCCCCCCCCCCCCCCCCCCCCCCCCCCCCCCCCCCCCCCCCCCCCCCCCCCCCCCCCCCCCCCCCCCCCCCCCCCCCCCCCCCCCCCCCCCCCCCCCCCCCCCCCCCCCCCCCCCCCCCCCCCCCCCCCCCCCCCCCCCCCCCCCCCCCCCCCCCCCCCCCCCCCCCCCCCCCCCCCCCCCCCCCCCCCCCCCCCCCCCCCCCCCCCCCCCCCCCCCCCCCCCCCCCCCCCCCCCCCCCCCCCCCCCCCCCCCCCCCCCCCCCCCCCCCCCCCCCCCCCCCCCCCCCCCCCCCCCCCCCCCCCCCCCCCCCCCCCCCCCCCCCCCCCCCCCCCCCCCCCCCCCCCCCCCCCCCCCCCCCCCCCCCCCCCCCCCCCCCCCCCCCCCCCCCCCCCCCCCCCGTTCGAGCTGGAGGCTGATAATGGAGAATTTCGCTTCCCAGCCACCACCCATGTCATAGCCACTGTCGAGGACTCAACCGATATGCCTGATAATGGCTCCGAAGACATTGACGGTATAGAAGACGATGCTGACAAGGAGCAAGGCCAAGACCCGCCAGTCACCAGACGTGGGACGGCCACCCCTCGTACGACGTGTACATGGTTGACACACTCAAAAAAGCTGGCGACGATGACAAAGGAGATCCAGATGAGAATAAACCTCCTAAGATACAGTCTAAGTACCGGCGCCCTAAACGCCGCTCCAAGTCACATGGCAACAACGCCGGCACCAGAGAAAAAAGTACTCCGGATGACGCCGAATGCAATGAAGACCCTGTTGGAGCAAGATTTGAACGGGAGGAACAAGAAAACGGGCAAGCCAGCCCCGATGAACAGGCCCTGCCCAGCGACAATTCAGAGGACGACAACTACCTTCCGCCCTCCGAAGGCGAGGTAAGCCTCGGCGATGAAGACTTCATCGTACCCAAAGAACCCCTCGAGCAGGAGCGCTTCAAGCGCAGGCTAATAGCTACTGCGAGGAGCCTGAAAAAGAAGCAGCAGCAGCTTCAAGCTAACCAAGACCTACTCAACGACAGATGGACCGAAGTCCTGGCCGCTGAAGAATACGGCCTTAGTGGCCCAGCCAAAAGCTACCCGAAGCATATATCACTACCTCAGTCTGATGATGAGGCGTTGGGGCCCACACCATCATCACACAATGCGGCAGGTCATCGACAACTCTGTCTGGATAAAGAGGCAACTCAAGCCGAATACCAGACCGCCCCACCTCACCGCAAAGACAAGAATAACACAGCTCATGGCTGTACTGACGACCTCCGATGGGACTCGGATAGTAGAGCAGGACACACAAGATCGATCTATGGATCGCAAGGGCATGCCTCGACACGCGACAAGGGCTACCTATTCGGACGTGACAAACCTAGCCACGCCCGAGACGAAAACCGCAAATGGGCTCCTTCGGAGTTACGTCGTAGTGTGGCCCAACATAGAGGCGCCGCACACCCTCTTTGCTTCACTAATGAAGTAATGGATCATGAATTCCCCGACCGATTCAAACCCGTCAATATTGAATCATACGACGGAACAACCGATCCCGCGGTATGGATAGAAGATTTTATCCTCCACATCCATATGGCGCATGGAGATGACCTCCACGCCATCAAATACCTCCCACTAAAGCTAAAAGGGCCAGCTCGGCACTGGCTAAAGAGCCTGCCTAAAAATTCCATAGGCAGCTGGGAAGACTTGGAAGAAGCCTTCCTTGACAACTTCCAAGGAACATATGTCCAGCCACCAGACGCCGATGACCTAAGCCACATTGTCCAGCAGCCTGAAGAGTTAGCCAGGAAGCTCTGGACTCGGTTCTTAGTCAAAAAGAACCAAATTGTTGACTGTCTGGACGCGGAAGCCCTTGCGGCCTTCAGACACAGCGTCCGGGACGAATGGCTAGCATGCCACCTCAGACAAGAAGGACCTAAATCCATGACAGCCCTTACTGCCCTAATGACCCGCTTTTGCGCGGGAGAAGACAGCTGGCTCGCTCGTAGAAGCAACATTGCCAGTGACCCGGGCACTTCCGAAATCCGAGATGGCAACGGCAAGCCACGACGAAGCAAAGACAACAGTCGCAATTATAATGAAAGATCACGCGATACAGCAGTCAACGCCGGATTCAGCAACCCCAAGCCCGGTCAATGGAAGAAGCCATTCAAGGCAAACTGAGACGAACCATCTAACCTAGACAGGATATTGGACCGACCCTGCCAGATTCATGGCCACCCCGATAAACCAGCTAATCATACTAACAGAAACTACTGGGTCTTTAAACAGGCCGGCAAGCTCAACGCCGAACACAAGGGGAAGAGGCCGCCAGGTGACAGGGACGACGAAGAGGTTCACCAATGAAATATCGGGGGCCAGAAGCAATTTCCACCCAAGGATCAACTACTCCCGGAGCAAAAATAGCAGTCCGACTTCCGCCGCCCACCTCGTACACCTGCAAAATTTGTGCCGCGCATACATCACTACGCACTCAAGATACCATGGGCATTGGCGGAAGCACACTACGGACAAGCCTGCAAGCACCCCCGTAACATTTTTTATCCATTTTCTTTTTATTTCTTCCTTCACTATCCCTTAAAAACAGGTGACGAACAGGACAAACATCGAAAACCGGCGCTATCGGAGTCCGGATCGATACACTCACCTAAGGGGCTATTTCCATCAAGGATTCCCCCCGCCGAGGACTGGCGGCGCAGACGTGCGACAGGAGGTCCAAAATAACTTTTTGTAGATCGCACTCTCTATTTTGAGCCTGTACTATGTCCGTTCCTCCGCCTCCGACCCCGAGCATGTCAAATAGCCGGAAGGATGGCTTTTATATATATAATAAGTAATCATTGGCATATCGCTCAGCTCCCAGTAAACAGTATCCGAATTAATCATCTGTGTTGTTTCGCCACTGAATACGGCTCCCATGGTTGTCTCACAGATATACCTTGGCATAACCTGCCAGGGGCTCGGTATGGGAACAAATGAGTTGCCAGCAAAAGCCCGAACAGCTCTACAGCGTACTACGGCATCGCAAGTTTGGCCTTATATGCATCAGCTCCGAATCATTGTCTTGGGTCAATAGTTAGGTTGCCCGGCTCCTGTGCTTGCTACCCTATGTTCCGCTCTATCGGCTAGGGTAGTAAAGGGAGAATTACTGCGATTGTGCTTCCGGTTCATCTGGTCAAGTACCTCAGTAGAGAAAGCCGAAAACTGACTGTCATGATGCGGTGAGAGCTGGTCAACCACTTGACAACTTATTGGAATCTTTAGCGATTCTCCGTGTCACGCAAAGGATCTTTTTTAGATCAAATATGTAAGGCACCATACGCCGCATGCATACCAGGGGCTATGTCGTAGTCCCACCATAAAACTCCTATGGCTAAGTGAAAGTGTTAACGCCCTATAGTCCAATTGCCTGGTTCACCGCATTATCACCTCCTTTATGGACCAAGACGTTGGATAAAGAGTGATTAAATGCTTTTCCGAACACCCCCGTACTTCCTACGAGGGGGCTGAAGCCGACGATTGGAAAACTTTCAGTTTATATTAAAACGGCCGCACAGGAGGAATTCAAGCTTTCAAGCAAAACATAAAAAAGATCAACTATAAAATGGTCTTTTACAATTCTCATACACCTCACTCGAACATTACGTTTTTCGAGCACTGACCCTCTATCAAGCGAGCGGCCTCCAGGACGTCTTCAAAATAATGCTCCGGTTCAGGACGGTCCTTGCCCTTGGGTGGACTCTTCGCCGCAACATCGATGGCCTTCATCTTCCCCCAGAATGTCTTGACTCGGGCAAAAGCCATCCGTGCACCCTCAATACACGCCGATCGCTTCACAGCGTCGATACGCGGCACCGCGTCAACAAGCCTTTGCACCAAACCGAAGTAGCTATTCGGAACAGGCTCGGTTGGCCACAACCGGATTATGACGTTCTTCATGGCAGCGCCGGATATCCTATGAAGTTCGGCCCATTGGGACATCTGTTCATTGAGCAACAGAGGGCGCTTTGATGCGCCAAACTGTGACCAAAAAAGTTTCTCCGTTGCATACCCATCTCGCGCTTGGTAATACTGTGCCGCATCGGAAGAACTCTTCGGCAGGTCTAAAAACTCGTCCGGAGAACTCCACACTTGGTTAAGCTGAGCATAGTTCGGATCACCGAACTTAGCTTGCAGCAGAAATGGCTTACCAGCCGCAATCTCCCTAGCTTGCCGGATCTCCTCACGGGTTGCTCTGGATTCCGACCGCGCTTCTCTCGCCTCTTGTAAGGCCTTGTCCAGTTCAGCCGTTAAGGCTTTACTCTCCTTCTCCAGAAATTCACAGCGGCCAGTAGCATTCTCCAGTTCGAGCGTCATCGTGGATATCTTCTCCTCGTCTCGGCGCTGTGAAGCTTGTTCGGCTTTTAACTCAGCCGATGCCTTTTCGGCAGCCGCATTTCTACACCGGGCCTGCTCCTTGGTCCAGGCCAGCTCCGCTCGAAGAACTTCAACGGCGGCAGCACCATCTGCAGCCAAGCATATTCTAGCATACAGATTTTAGCATCATGCTTATACCACAAAAAATGTATGGGGATTGCCCCAAATACATACCTTGCGACTCGTCAAGACGCATATTGATTAACGCAAGGTCATCCCCTGCTACATCAAGCTTCCGCTGCAGCTCGGCAATATCCATAGTCTGGGAAGTAGCTAAGGGGGAAACAGCCTGTGTTCCAGTTCATCAGATCAGTCCTTGAGTAATCCTTTTTGATCCTCTGATTCGCTTCCCAGTGGAAGCCAACCCGAGTCTCAGGGGCTACTACCTATACACAGGTGCATCTTTGCAAATAAAACATAGCTAAAAATATTATATCACAAACCTCGAAGCCTTTTAGCAGGCTCATGAAGGCTTCATTCAATCCGCTCTTCGCGGACAAAATCTTCTCAACCACTGTACTCATCAAGGTACGCTGTTCTCCCAAGACAGATGCTTTTTGCAACATGTCCCGCAATATATCCGGAGCCTCCGGGTCTCCGGAAGCCGCTCTAGGAGCACCACCACCCTTTGAAGGAATCTGTTCACCCGTCTCCAGAATCACCGTCGACTGCGAGCCAGACAGTCCGGGGCCTTTATTATCAGCCCCAGAATCTCGGACGGTCGGAGATCCACCTTCGGGTACTGCCTCTTTTATCCCCTGCGTAACTTGTTGATCAAGAAGAACCCTCCGCGACGACACTTCAGAGTCGTCCGCCTTATTGGGTGAGGAGGTTGGGGGAGGCATCTCGCTCTCCATCATCTCTGGGCCCCCCCCCCCCCCCCCCCCCCCCCCCCCCCCCCCCCCCCCCCCCCCCCCCCCCCCCCCCCCCCCCCCCCCCCCCCCCCCCCCCCCCCCCCCCCCCCCCCCCCCCCCCCCCCCCCCCCCCCCCCCCCCCCCCCCCCCCAGGCGGACGGGAGCACACCCACGAGCACGCAGTTAGGTATGAACATCAACACCTCACCTACCCAATTAGCGTCGGCTGTCGTGCCGGGTGATAGCGGAGGGGGTGAGGAAAAGGCTCCATTAGTCGCTGGTGATGTCGCCATAGATGAGGATGACGATGGCACTCAACAGTATGTCTATACCGGCGCCTACTTAGGGTTTGAGCGTCATGAGTCGGTGCCTGAATTGCCGTCTCCGGAGGCTGAACGTATTATGGACAACCTTTCGGTAGTAAAGAAGTCTAGGAATCCACCGAGGAAAGGCAAAAAAGCTGATTCTATGATCCAGCCGCCTCAGCAGCCTCGGGTTCAAGACCGTATAGATATCCTCGGTGCGGATAAATGGCATATCCCCGGTCAACCAATCCTACCTGCAGCAGCGCTAGGGCCCAGATTCGGTGATCTAAGGAGACTTCATGACGATGTGCTGTGGATAGAGAAAGGCCTCATCGCCTCGAAAGATCCAGGATACCCACTCTACATGGTTAACGTTCCGCGTCAATTGTCGTACGTTGACACATTCCCCTCGGAGAAGTTCTTCCTTCGATTCGATTACATATTCGACATGTTTCATGTGAAGAAGCTGGATTTTACGTTTGTCCGCCTTTATGCCTTGCACATGAACTACATCATCAGGGTTGAGCAGATACCTCATATCTGTGTCACTGACCCGTACTTCATGCACGAGGGCTTCTTGGGAGTCTGCGCAAAGCATCGTGAATACACGAGGGAATACATCGTCAATTTCATGCTTGCCAATAAAGACAAGGAGGCGATTCTCGTGCCTTATCATCCCCTGTAAGTCATCCGCGCGGATATCCTTCCTTCGATTTTAATCATTCATTTGCACGGTGGAGGCTAATTAATTTGAGGTGTACTTATTTTGCGCAGCGGCGGGCGCGCCGTCCTCATCATCCTCTACCCCTGATACTCCCATGCTCTTTACTTGGACTCATCGAAGAACATTAACAAAAAGGATTACACCCACATCAAGGATGTTCTCAACAGTGCTATGTTTTACTACGACGCACGGGGTGGAGAGGTCAAGAACAAGAAGAGAAGGGACGGCAGGCCCGCCTTCGGCCATAAGACCGACTTCTGCTGCATCCAGCAACCGAGTGATTCTCTTAATGATGGATTCTATGTCCTACACCACATGCTGGAGTACAGACGGGATCACCAGAACCTTCGCATGTCACCTACATTCGGCGATGCCCATATTCTGCAATGGGCAAAGAACGTAGGAGATATCGAGGATCATTGACTTCGAGCTGAGTTCTATCACATCCAGCGCGAACTTGCCCAAATCATCATGAAGGAGGTCGTCGGAAAAATAGGGATGTTCTACGAAGAAGGACAAATGTCGCGGGAAGACATCCGAACACGGGTAGCCGCTCAGCGTCTCGACCTGAAGCCTTTCACTAGGCTCGGGGACTATCTCCCTGACTTGGATGGATGGCACGACAATGTGTCCGTTTAGTCCATACTTTCTGTATGACGAAACTTTGAGTTATGCATGACGAAACTTTATTTGTGATGTAATTAAACCGTCCTCCTTGACTTGCGACGATCACTCTAGTTAGGGCATTTTGGGTACGATCAACTTTGTTATTTATGCTTATGATATGTTGCTTCTATTTTTGCCAAGTCTGTCTCTTTCTGTTGCTCAACTATATATGTTGCATATCATCGACTCATGTGACGATGCAGGTGCATAGATCATCGATGGCGAAGAAGTGCTATGCCAGGAGTATATATACGATGAGTGGCTGGAGTGTCAGGCCCAGGTGTACCGGTTTCCGGTTTCCGAGCGACAGGCAGTAGTTAGTTTAGTTTCACGCTAATGCAAGAGAGGGATACGAACTCATGTACTACATAGTTCCAAGCTCACTCAAAGTGATAGCTCTTCTCGCGTATATCATTGTTTAGATGGGTAACGATGTACAGTTGCAAGTAATCGAGACTTGTATCGCTATTTTCGAGATGATGATGAGAGACCACTTTGTGTTGGATGATGATTATGATGATGACATTATTTGATGAGACTATTTGTATGTATATGCTATGATTACATTTGTATGTGTATGATATGCTAAAGATTATTGTATAAAGCCTATTCAAATACAAAACAAATATGCAGAAAAAAACTAATAAAACTAGCAGTAGCGAGGGGAACAAAGTTAGCAGTAGCGCTGCCTTACCAGTAGCGCTTCCTGCTAAAAAGCACTGCAGATATTAGCAGCAGCGCTCTTCACTAAAGCGTGCTACTGCTAGCCATGTATAGCAGTAGCGAGGGACGATAGGCGCTACTGCTACACGTTAGCTGTAGCGCCTTATCAGTAGCGCGTCGTCCCGCGCTACTGATAGGCAAAATACCCGCGCTACTGCTAGGGTTTTCCCTAGTAGTGAATGTGCATTGACGGGGTAACATCTTTGCATTCCTCTCACCACCAGCTTAAACAGTGGGCGTGTGATGTTAATGCGGCAGAGCTAGCAGCAAGTGCTCGGGAACCACTCAAATGGTCTCGCACGCCCATCATCTTTGATGCTTCGGACCATCCGGATCGTACCACTGCGGTCGAATGCCTGCCATTATTGGTTTCACCGGCAATTCGCAACCTCAAGGTCACAAAGATGTTGGTTGATGGCAGGGCAGGATTGAATTTGATTTCCCCTGACGTGATTAAGAAAATCCAAATTCCTAATGAGGACCTTAAAAGGACTGGCACATTCCAAGGAATCAACCAAGGAATAAGCCAACCTAAGGGAAAAATCACGTTGCCAGTGACGTTTGGCGGGGAACTGAACTACATGATAGAGAAAGTTGTGTTTGATGTTGTCAAGCTTACCTTGCCATTCAATGGAATCTTTGGTCACCCAGCTTTGGCCAAGTTCATGGCGGCGTCCCATTACGCATATAACATCTTGAAGATGCCGGGGCCAATGGGAGTCATTTCCATCCTGTCAGACAAGAGGGATGCGGTCATATGCGTCGACAAGATGTATAGAGATGCGGTAGTAGTGGAGGCCATCAAGGCCCTAGGTACCGCCAAGGAAGGAAAGAAGGGTAAGGAAACTAGTAAAGAAGGGTAAGGAAACTAGTAAGGACACGGACAAGATCCCCGGGAAACGCGCCTCTTCGGAGTGCGCTGCGCCCGGCAGTGACATGCCGGAGAGTTCAGCTAGCAAGAAATCCAAGGCCGCTCCCCCTGCAACGAAGAAGATTCCGGCAAGGCAGGACGGCACTGACGGTATCTTTACCATTAGTGCCACCCTTGACGACAAATAGGAAAGCGCGCTCGTTGCCTTATTGAGGGCGAATGTTGATCTGTTTGCATGGAAACCATCTGACATCCCCGGTGTTCCCAGGGAGGTACTCGAGCGGCACCTTGCTGTCTGTCCTCATGTCCGTCCCATCAAGTAGAAGGTCAGGAAGCAAGCCTTGGAGTGGAAGCAATTCATTGCCGAAGAAATGAAGAAACTTGAGGTAGCGGGTTTGGTCAGAGGAGTGTTCCACCCAATGTGGTTAGCAAATCCGGTGGCAGTACGCAAAGAAAATGGGAAGTGGAGACTTTGTATTGACTTCATTGACCTAAACAAAGCGTGCCCGAAGGATCCCTTCCCCTTATCACGTATTGATCGGATCGTTGATTCCACTTCAGGATGGCATTTGCTCTCCTTCCTCGATGCATACTCCGGCTATCACAAGATCTTCATGGCCAAAGAGGACGAAGAAAAAACCACGTTTATAACCCCCTGTGGCACGTACGGCTTTGTACGTATACCTTTCTGGCTAAAAAGCATCAGTTCTATGTTCACAAGAGTTGTGCAGATTGGTTTGGAACACCAGCTACACCAAAACATATAAGCTTATATGGATGATATAGTGGTCAAGACCAGAGACAAGTCCACACTTATCAAGGATCTGGAAGAGACCTTTGCAAATTTGCGTAAGATTAACTTGAAGCTCAACCCCGAGAAATGCGTGTTTGGTGTCCCGTCTATCATGCTCCTCGGATTTTATGTATCTCAGCGAGGGATAGAAGCCAACCCCCACAAGATCAAGGCAATAGAACAGATCCAAGCACCAAAAACTATCAAGGATGTGAGGCGTCTAGCTGGTTGCGTCGCTGCACTGAGTAGGTTCATAGCAGCAAGGAATCAAGTGGTTAGTGATGTGCTGGTGGCGCAGAGGGAAGTTGGCAGTGATGAAGCCGAAGCAGAAGAGTCGCCAAGTGGTAAACCAAACTCATCCTTGGCAGAACCTGGCATTGAGGGGAAAACAGGACACAAGCGGATGCTCATAACCAAAAGACGTACACAAAGAAGAAAGTGGTGCAGCGACCAGTTTACTTTGTCAGCTGCCTCTTGCAGGGGGCTAGATCAAGGTACTTTGGGGTGCAAAAGTTGATCTTCAACCTACTCATGGTCTCGAGTAAATTGCATTATTATTCCAAGCACACGAAATCACAGTTGCCACTCGCTTCCCATTGCAGCGCATTCTGAGAAATCGAGAAGCCACCGGCGGGATAGTGGAGTGGGCACTCGAATTGTCAAGTTTTGCTTTGAAGTTTGAAAGCACGACAACTATCCAAAGCAGAGCACTAGAAGAGTTCATCGCAAAGTGGACACCCAGGCCTGATGAAGAGGTCCCGGAAATGGCCCTCCCCGGCAAAGAGACCCCCAAGGAATTGATTATGTACTTTGATGGTGCTTTCTCGCTACAAGGCGCCAGATCTTGAGTGCTGCTTATTGCGCCTACCGGAGAGCATCTCAAATTTGTCATCCAGATGCACTTCCCCAGGGAGGAGGCTACCAATAACATGGCAGAATACGAAGGGATCCTTGCCGGTCTCAGGATCGCAATAGAGTTGGGAATAAAGAAACTAGTCATCCGTGGTGACTCTCAGCTCATTGTGAAACAAGTGAATAAGGATTACCAGAGCCCGTTGATTGAGGCATATGTCGAAGAAGTGAGGAAGTTGGAAGAGCACTTTGACGGGCTGCAAACAGAGCACATACCCCATGTGAAAAACAGCGTTGCAGATTACCTATCCAAGTGCGCTGCTCAAAAGCTCCCTATGGAACCAGGAACTTTTGTCCTCCATCTAACTCAACCATCAGTCTCCCCGTAAACATTGACCAGAAGAGAAGAAAACTGAACACCGGCAGGCATTTCCTGGCAGAGCTCCCCCGAGTCGTTGGTGAAAAAGCTGTCAGGGGAAATCCTACCCTAGTTGGTGAGCAACATCCTCCCACAGAACCCCATGTTCTCGCCGTCGAGGATAGCGCTCCCACGATAGAGAAAATGCCTTTGGTCCTTGTTGTCAAGCCACAGGCTCGGCATGAGCGCGTCACATAGCCCAATTCCTACAAGCAGGAGAAGTTCCTGATAACCCAGAGGAGGCTGAAAAAGTGGCCCGCCAGTCGAGTATGTATCAGTTTGTGGACAACATTCTGTACAGAAAGAGGCCAAACGGTGTGAAGCTAAAATGTATTAGCCGGGAAGATGGACTAGCGATGTTGGCTGAGATACATGGAGGTGTGTGTGGCTCACATATAGGATCAAGAGCACTTGCCGAAAAAGCTTTCCGGCAAGGATTCTATTGGCCTACCACCCTCCAAGACACAACTTAGCTTGTCACTAAGTGTTAAGCATGCCAGTTCCATTCCAAGAACACTCAACAACTAGCTCAGGCCCTTCAAACAATCCCTTTGTCTTGTCCTTTCACGGTCTAGGGGCTCGACATCTTGGGCCCCTTCCCACGTGCTACTGGGGGCTTTGAATTCTTGTAAGTTGCAATCGACAAGTTTACAAAGTGGCCCGAGGTAGAGCCAGTAAGGAAACTGACTATGCAGTCAACTGTCAAGTTCTTCAAAGGGTATGTCATTTTGGAATGCCCAACAGGGTAATCACCGACAACAGTACCGAGTTCACGAACTGCACCTTCATGAAATACATCCAAAGCCTTGGAAGCGAGGTCTCTTTCACCTCCGTTGCTCACACAAGGAGCAATAGACAGGTTGAAAGGATGAACGCTGAAGTGCTGTGTGGAATCAAGACAAGGACCTTTGACAAATTGCAAAAATGCGGCAGGCGCTGGCTTGATGAGCTGCCGGTGGTTCTTTGGTCAATCAGAACGGCACCAAATCGAGCTACTGGGTAGACTCCCTTCTCCCTAATGTATGGTGCAAAAGCAGTGCTCCCCGCGGAACTCACATACAGGTCACCTCGAGTACTTGCCTACGATGAGGTAGACCAAGAGTAGCTGTGGCATGACGATGCCGTGCTCCTGGAGGAAGATCGTCTCCGGGCAGCTGTGCGTGCTGCATGCTACCAGCAAGCCCTGCACCGCTATCATAGCCGCAGGGTTCACGCCCGGAGCCGTGAGGAAGGTGACCTTGTCCTTAGGCGTGTTTAGTCCGCCAAGGGTGCAAACAAGTTGACGCCGAAGTGGTAAGGCCCTTACAGGGTAGTGCGAGTCACCAAACCTGGCACATTCCGTCTGGAGACCGAGGATGGCATCCCAATCCAAAATTCATGGAATACTGAGCATCTTCGCAAGTTCTACCTGTGAGGCGCGGTTGCCGAGCCCTGCCCGGCAACCTGTTTGTACAAGCATAGTCTCCAAGGCTTGTAACCCTTTGTACAAAGCCAGGTGCAGACCCTGTGCATAGCGGAATAAAATGAAGTGTTTTCACAAAACTTGCATGCATGATTTCCTGTTTGCTTAAGTATGATCTTAATGTGATTACACTAGTTTTAGATTAGATGACTAATATGACGAAAGGGGCTTTACCTTCTTCCTTTTCTGATAAAGACATAAGGGTTCCTTGGAAGCAACTTCCCCGGGAGGAGGGTGGAAGCAGGCCCGTGCATTTGGTCCCGACAATCCCTCCTTATCTAAAAAGATAAGAAGTACAACAAAGAGAGATAAGTTTGTTTCGTCTGGAACTCCCTATCACTCCATCTATGCGGAACTTGCACGCGAGGAAACCTTTCTGCATGTATCATTCGCGCTCCTATCCTTGACTCGAGTCTACTCGACAAGGTTGGTTGCAGCTGCATGTGGAAAGATCGGTAAGGGACCGGCCTTTATTCGTGCTTCTAACCCGTTTTGAGCTCACTTAACGAGGTTTCGTAGCAGCTACGTTAAAGGTCGGCAAGCGACCTTGCCAGAAACTCTACTTGTGAAAGGGTATTGAAGGCTAGTCCTTCAATACATCTAAGAACATGTACAAGTCTCCGGCAAGTTTTCTTTCAAAATTGCATGAGGCAAAAAGTACAAATCATGCAAGTACGAATATGGATGAGGGATTACATAAATTTGATTCAAACACAGCAACACCATACATCTTTTTTATTGAAAAAGAGAAAAGTGCTCTGTAATGCCTTTCTTGTCCCTCTCCTCCTAGGGTTCATACCGGGAGCAAGGAGGGCAAAAGGAGCATCTTGGCAAAAGACTAGTCTGACCCCGTCAGGACCAGAGGGACGCAACTCGACAAGATCGGGAGAGCGCCACCCTGACGGGGAGGATGAAGCCAGGACGGAGGGAGCGGCTAGGGGATGCCCTGGTCACCCCGCTAGGACAAGCAGGACGTGGCTCGGTAGGGATGCAAGCAAGGAAGACCAAGCCGGAGTCCACGAGCCTGCCGGAGTCCAGCTGGAGGTGGCGGTGGCATCAAAGACCAAACACCCCTGGCAAATCGCTCAACTGGGGTCCAACTACAAATGATGGTGCTGCCGGCACCTAGCTGACGGTGATGGTGTGGCCGGCATTTAGCCAGAGTCCAAGTCGCCATGTTCGAACTTGACGGTCGGTGGCTCACTGTCGCCGTCTTCACCATCCATGTCCTCCTTGTCGTTGTCGCTCGAGAAGGAGCTTTCGTCGTCACTCGAGCTTTCCACGCAGCACCCAAGGCGAGCACCTGAGCGTATGAAGACCTTGATGGAGAGCATATTAGGCTCCACCAACTTGAAGAGAAGAACATGCCCCTCCGCAAGGTAGTGGGCGCGGGCGAAGGTCTTCCAACCACGATAGAGAAGCATGATGTGAGGCACGGGGAACTCGATGTTCACCCACAAGGCGCCATTACAACAGCTACTCATGCACAACCGCAGCCCAAGCGGCTGGTCGACCTCCATCACCCTAGCAAAGGGGCGAGGGAGCTGCACGTGACTGTGGGGAGGATCACGCAGCTTGACGATGAATTCCATCGCCTTGTCCCCCCGCATGGCGTTCTATCAGGAGTGGAGCAGTTGGAGGAGAGACGACGAGTGCGCCACTCCATCCGCCTCGACCATGTGCGCCGCGTCAACCCCGACCGCGCTCCGCGGCCTTGCCTCGTGCGCTGGATTCAACCTTGGCAGTCGCGGCAGAAGCATGGACAGGATGTCAAAGAGAAGCTCTCGTTGCTACGGTCGAAGTGCGAGCGCGGCCCCTTCCTTTCGCCATGGTGGGGGCAGAAGCAAGGTCGGAGAAGGAGGAGATGGTAGATGAGGATTGACACCCTCACACGCCTCCTTTTATAGCGGGAGCGAGGGGGGCTGGCTCTCCACTACTCTGGGGCAACCGCCCCGCTCCGCCAATCCATGCCTGTGCACCCCTAGATTGCATCATGTTTCATCGACCGCCTCACTACACCAATCCAGGGTGCTGCGTATTCTGCCTAGGCGCACATACACGTGCCCTACACGTCCGTTACCAACCCTGCGCAATGCATGCAGCATGCGTGGCAGACACGGCAGGCATAGTGGGCGAACTAATGGTAAAAAGGCAGTTACCTTGACTCACGCGCAAGCGACCTAATGGCTTCCCGTGGACGTGGGCGCTCCTGGTTTTTGACGTGGACGGCGTGCGCCATCTGGGCGCGAGAAATATCAGGGTGAAACTAAAGGCTGGCCTAGGTCCAGGTTAATGGAGAAGCAAAGAAGATCTTGAAGACATGACGTCGCTCCTGGAAAGGTCGATGGATGCGCTTGTGCATAATGATGCCCAACGAAACGTATGGACCAGGCCCGGGGGCCCCTGTCGGTGCAACAAACATGTGTGTTTGCCGCCCTGACTTATGCACAAGCGTGTTGCAATTTGTACACCAAGTACCAATGCTTAACACAAAACAAGCCAGAGAAGCCGCTCTTCGCGAGATAAAGGAGCTCATTAAGAACACCAAACCAACCAGAAGATCTCCAGAAAGGCCACCCTTGCTGGGCAAACAAGGCCGACAGGGTCCAGACTGCTCCTTGGACCGAGGCCAAGCCTCCCCGGCAGGGCCTCTCGGGCCGCCAAGGCCAAAGCAAGACCCCAAGACAAGGGCCCGGTAGGCTTCGTGCCGGCAGACCTCCACCAGGACGCCACTGCTCCACCTCATCAAACACCAGTCACTAGTAAGTGCGGTGTCAAGCTCTCAGGCGGCTAGGTGGATCATGTCGTGCACGTCGCAGCCTGCTAGTGAGAAGATTACCTTACCCGTCCCAGAGGCTTGTCGTGCAAATAAGAGGTAGTTAAGTAAGCGGTGGAGGAACCCTGCCGGGATTGCCTCTCTGCATGACACCTGTGATAGCATTTATGGAATTTTGTCCGAACAGCTAGAGTTAGATATGATAGCTCTGCATCAGTCTAATCACCCCCGTAATGACTGTTTTGCCACTGTGGTGACCCCTTAAGCTATAAAAGGAGGGCCAGGGCAACATGAGAAGGGGTTTGAATTTTTGACAACCCTCACGCATAGGTATTCGTGTAGCTGCCTTCTTCCCACACCTTATCGGGGAGAGCGCTTCGTGTACTTGTGCTAAACCACCTCCAATACACCCAAGGCAGGAGTAGTGTTTTATGCCTCCGGGCATCCCAAACCTGGGTAAAATCTTGTGCTACTTGTTGTATTTTCTCTTTGGTCGACCGCCACCCCCCGCCGAACCAGCAAAGGGGCTCCTTGCCCCATAGATCGCCAGCTCCGACGCCGACAATCATCAAGAAAATCCTTAGAGTTTTGGATTGAAAATATGATACCATGTGCACATTGATCCAAATGATGCCCAATTACAAATATCTCGAGCCCACAGAAGTCATTGGAAGAATTGTTGCTCATGAGATGTCACTCAAGACTACAAAAAAAAAGACACACCCGTGACATTTTGGGCCGAACAATTTTTTTCTCTGTCATGCTTATGACACTTCTATGACGATAATTGTGACAAAACCCGGTATCATCATAGATTTGGTGGGCTCCTACTTCTATGACAAAAAATCATGACAGAAAATGGGCTTTTCGTCCTGGGCGGACCGGAGACGCAGCTGCATGACATTCTTTGGGCCGTCCATGATGGCAAAAACTGTGGTAGAAGCGAGGGCGAGGAAAATATAGGGGAGTTTGCTGTTACGGTGGGTGGTCGGGGCTGAGCGATGCATGGAGGTTTGCACATTTCTCTTGTACACGTACGCGCATGTGTGCGAGGCGTTGCGCTCTAACTGAACCCGAGCGAGGCGTTGGGCTCTAACTGAACCCGAGCGATTGCACTAGCTATGTTACTGAACCCCGGTCGATCCCTTGCTGTTAACTGAACCCGAGTGATTCCTTTGCTACTGCTGCTAACTGAAGCCGATCGATGCTGCCTCTTCATGAACAGTGAGTGTTGTTGGGGGGTTGGATGAACAGGACCCCATGGTAGTAGAGGCTGTTGTCGTTGGATGAACAGGACCCCGATCGAGCCGGTTGGGGGTGGATGAACAGGACCCCATGGAGGGTTGGATGAACAGGACCCCGTGGAGGGCTGGATGAACAGTAGCCCATGGAGGGGTGGTTGAATAGGACCCCGTGGAGAGGGCTGGTTGAACAGTAGCCAGTGGAGGAGTGGTGGAGGCTGGATGAACAGGAGCCCGTGGATGAACAGTCGCAAGTGGAGGCTGGAGGTGGTCGACGGTGGATGAACAGTAGCCTGTGGAGGCAGTCGACGGTGGAGATGAACAATATCCCATGGAGTCCCGTTTTGCGGTACGTCACACCCCTCCCGATGAACAGGACCCGCGTTTCGACTGTAGCGCTCCAACACAAGTCCGTTTCCTCCATTTTGCGGTACGCCACACCCCTCCTGATCAACAGGACCCCGTTTCGACCGTAGGAGGTCCAAGAGAAGTCCATTTCCTCCATTTTGCAGTACGCCAGACCCCTCCTGATGAACAGGATCCCGTTTCGACCATGGCCGGTTGAACACAAGGTCGTTTCGTCTGTTCTACGGTACGCCAGGCCTCGTTTCGATCGGCTGTTCCATCCAAGCCGGTTGGCTCCCGATGAACATGATGACACAGTTTCTCCGTTCCGATCCAGCCATGCACACGAGCCCTGGCCGTACGTATGCACGAGTAGGCATTCGAGACCCCGCCCGTATGTACGTACGTGGCCGTATTTATTTTCTTGCACCCTGGCTGTACGTACGTGTATATGCTATGTGCGCGCCTCTACTACGACACGTGCATGCCTATACTACAACACGTGCCCTTCCTTACACGGCCATGGTTCATCGCTATAGCCTGCAGACAGACCGATTGTATGTACGTACATGTTCGCGACCAGAATGAGAACACTACGTATGCTTCGACCAGGTGGGTCCTCACTGTCATGCACTTCCTTGCGTGCGAAGATGTAGCTGGTGGGTCCCAGCAGTCAGGGGGGAAACATTTTTTTTCCTGAAATATGGTGGCCCATCTGGTGGGTCCCTGCTGTTAGGTGGAGGAATCATTATTTTGCGCGTAATAAGGGGGCACTTCCTTGCTGCGGCTGTGGACCCAGCTGTCAGCCTCTCCATGTACAGTACTCTTCCGACGGAAGTCGTTCCTTGACCACATTGACCACACCGCGCTGAGAGCACCAAGGCGGTGGACGACGGCGAGGCCTAGCAAGGGGACGACTTGGAGCCAGGGAAGACGCGGCAGTGGATGCCCACGCGGACAGGAGTACGGGGGTTCACTGATTCGGCTTCGGTGTGAGGCTGCCGTCGCCGTAGAATAACAGGGGGTGTGGGTGAGTAGAGGGATGGCCTGTCCAGTGGTGGGAGTAGTAGCGGGCGGTGAGGCCTCCGCGGCATCACAGCCGGCCACGGGAGGCAGGAGCTCGCGGCATGACGGGCGCTAGTTTGGGCGGCTGGAGAGGTTGAAGAAGCACTACAGCTGTTGGATGGACATGTACGGTCGCTGGAGCTAGAATCGTTCATATTGACTAAGTTGACAAAGCCCTTCGTCCCCGTCAACTTATTAGGCCAATAAGTCAGCCTCCCACTATGGTGGGTCCCAGCTAGCAGGGGGTATTCATTTTGTTTGTGCGTAATAAGGAAGCACTTCCTTGCGTGCGAAGATATAGCTGGTGGGTCTGACCTGTTAGCGGGGGGAACATTTTTTTCGTGAAATCCAGAGGCCCTTCCGGTGGGTCCCAGCTGTCAGGTGGAGGAATCATTATTTTGCGTGTAATAACGAGGCATTTCCTTATGTGCGGCCGTGGACCCACCTGTCAGCCTCTCCATGTACAGCCCACTTTCGATGAATGTCGTTCGTTGACCACGTTGACCGCACCGCGCCGAGCGCATCCAAGGTGGTGGACGACGGTGAGGCCCCGGACAGCAACGAGTCAGAGATGGGAAGACGTGGGAGTGGAGTCGCAGACGGAGAGGTGTACGAGGGTTAGCTGGTTCTGGTGCGGTGTGGTTCGGCAGTTGGTGGAGAAGAACAGGAGGTGTGGAGGGGTGGAGGGATGGCTTGGCCGGCGGTGGGGTAGCGCTTCACAGCGAAGTGTGCTAAGCAGAGCTGCTAGCAGCATGAGGCGGGAGCAGATGGTCCTGGCGGCGCTGGAGGAAGAAGATGAGAGATTTAAGATGGATGCTGGTCGTTGGATGTAATCCAACGGCTAACTATGTCAGAATCATGTGTTGACTAAGTTGACAACGACTTGCGTTGGCTTCGACCTATTGGCCCACATTTCAGCCTCCAAAAATGTGGCACATATTCAACCCATTTTTTTCAAAATTTACAGTCAATTTGATCTCTCTTTTTTTAGAATTACAGTCCATTTGCTGGGCTGGGTGAACAAATAATGTCGCGTCCATGCGGCCCATTTATTTTTTCCTAAAAAATTACAGGTCGTTTGCACTTTCTCGAAATACATGATTTTGGTGGGCTGATTCTAATTATAATGTTGGGTTGGGCGTAGCAATGTTATCAAAAAATAAACAGGGGCTGAGCATTTTGTTATAAATATATTTAAATAATAACTGATTTATTATTACATTGGTCCTTAAATCTTACCATGCTTTTATACACAATCACCAGGATTTTCGTTGCCAAAAAAATCCAGGATTTTATTGTTAAGAAATTATTTTTATAAGTTAATAAGATGTGGGATATTGTTTTCTTACATATGTAAGTATTTGTTAAATATATGATGACAATAACAATAATGTATAATAACATATAAAATAATTTAAATATATATAATATAGTTAGAACGGAAACATAAGTTGGACCAGGTGTTCCTATTCTTGTATAGAAAAATAGAACAGACCTCTGCGTTTTCTTCAAAAAAAAAATATAAGTTGGGCTGTCGATGTTTCAAGAAAAATAAAACCTTGGATGGGAGATCCATAGGCCAGTCCATACATGACGGCCCTCAAGAAAATACAAACCGTCATGTCGTGGGCTGCGCATGTTAAAAAAGAAAGCCTAGACGGGGCAGCCCACAACCCAGCTGATACTTGCTGCCCCAGTGATAATAAATGATACCTGCCAGCTTCCCGGCTTCGTTGTGAATTTATCTCCTTTAGTAACTACATTGAAGCACCTAAAAAAATGTAACTATGTTGACAAACCCGTGGGCCCCAATGTTAGTATAGCATTAGGAGGAAGTATTTTTTTCAATGAGGCAATTGCTTGCGTACGGCCATAGACCTGGTGGGTCCCGACTGTCCGCCTCTCCATGTACAATCCTCCCCAGATTCCTCTTGTTTGTTCAGCATGTTCACAATGGCAGACAGTGGCGCCGCAGCGAGCGCACAAAGGAGCAGGACGATATCGGACCACCTGAGGCAGTGCCTTATTTGTACCGAAACTACTGAACTAGCCCAGTGGCCAAGTGACACTACCCGACTGCTGTTCCGCCCGGGTTCGATTCCACCTGATGCAGGGAAAATATCTCCAATTTTTTTGCCTCTGCCATTATTGACATGTGGGTCCCCATTGTCATCTACGCACACCACGTCCAATACTTGCCAAAACTTTGTCCCTCGTTTTCTCTATTTTTCGCACACTTGACATTGTGTGGGCATTTTGAAAATAGCATATCTTTTTGACTGTGCATCATATGAAGATGTGCTATGCATGAATGTTGATCAGCATGATGTTAACTGGCTGGTCCCCCCCCCCCCCCCCCCCCCCCCCCCCCCCCCCCCCCCCCCCCCCCCCCCCCCCCCCCCCCCCCCCCCCCCCCCCCCCCCCCCCCCCCCCCCCCCCCCCCCCCCCCCCCCCCCCCCCCCCCCCCCCCCCCCCCCCCCCCCCCCCCCCCCCCCCCCCCCCCCCCCCCCCCCCCCCCCCCCCCCCCCCCCCCCCCCCCCCCCCCCCCCCCCCCCCCCCCCCCCCCCCCCCCCCCCCCCCCCCCCCCCCCCCCCCCCCCCCCCCCCCCCCCCCCCCCCCCCCCCCCCCCCCCCCCCCCCCCCCCCCCCCCCCCCCCCCCCCCCCCCCCCCCCCCCCCCCCCCCCCCCCCCCCCCCCCCCCCCCCCCCCCCCCCCCCCCCCCCCCCCCCCCCCCCCCCCCCCCCCCCCCCCCCCCCCCCCCCCCCCCCCCCCCCCCCCCCCCCCCCCCCCCCCCCCCCCCCCCCCCCCCCCCCCCCCCCCCCCCCCCCCCCCCCCCCCCCCCCCCCCCCCCCCCCCCCCCCCCCCCCCCCCCCCCCCCCCCCCCCCCCCCCCCCCCCCCCCCCCCCCCCCCCCCCCCCCCCCCCCCCCCCCCCCCCCCCCCCCCCCCCCCCCCCCCCCCCCCCCCCCCCCCCCCCCCCCCCCCCCCCCCCCCCCCCCCCCCCCCCCCCCCCCCCCCCCCCCCCCCCCCCCCCCCCCCCCCCCCCCCCCCCCCCCCCCCCCCCCCCCCCCCCCCCCCCCCCCCCCCCCCCCCCCCCCCCCCCCCCCCCCCCCCCCCCCCCCCCCCCCCCCCCCCCCCCCCCCCCCCCCCCCCCCCCCCCCCCCCCCCCCCCCCCCCCCCCCCCCCCCCCCCCCCCCCCCCCCCCCCCCCCCCCCCCCCCCCCCCCCCCCCCCCCCCCCCCCCCCCCCCCCCCCCCCCCCCCCCCCCCCCCCCCCCCCCCCCCCCCCCCCCCCCCCCCCCCCCCCCCCCCCCCCCCCCCCCCCCCCCCCCCCCCCCCCCCCCCCCCCCCCCCCCCCCCCCCCCCCCCCCCCCCCCCCCCCCCCCCCCCCCCCCCCCCCCCCCCCCCCCCCCCCCCCCCCCCCCCCCCCCCCCCCCCCCCCCCCCCCCCCCCCCCCCCCCCCCCCCCCCCCCCCCCCCCCCCCCCCCCCCCCCCCCCCCCCCCCCCCCCCCCCCCCCCCCCCCCCCCCCCCCCCCCCCCCCCCCCCCCCCCCCCCCCCCCCCGGCAAAGTTAGCCAGGTTGAAGGAGATCCTTACTTGGTTTGACAATGAGTGGGAGATTTCGAGGACGGTGAGGGCCATGTGGCAATGTATGCGAAAGAGCGAGAAGGCGGCGATGTACTCCTCGGCGGCAGTCACGCCGCATTTCTTCAAGTTCATCGAGTATCTCCTCTGGGCGATGGAGCAGACAGATTTGCCCAAGGCGAAAGTCAGGCGGAGGTGGTGGGCGTACAGGTCGAAGGTCGAGCACCCAGAGGATAACGAATCGATCGAGTATGGTGTGCCGTTCGTGAGGGAGCAGAGCCAGCTGGAGCCACAGGAGTATTCGTTCTCCCACCGCAAGAGGAGGCCGGATGGCGCGACGTCTCTTCCCCATCATTCTCCACGGTTCCCTCGATGCTCGCCTCATTTCAACGGCGGCGGTAGGGTTTAAGGTAAGCTTTGCACTAACCTAATCTTCCATCTGCTCATGCTTACAATCAGTGTGACAGCTAATGAAAATCATGCTTACAATCAGTCTCTGAGTACTATGCCAATCACCCTAAAATAGCTCTGGACCTTTGGGTCAAAGTTGTGACACTGTGTACAAATAAAGAAAAATAGATTGGTGCTTCTTTCAGAAAAGAGTACTCCCTAGAAAACTGCCAATATAAGCTACTAGTATTTGGTTAGAGGATTTGCTGCCGAGAAAGATCCGTCCACGGAGAGCGCCACACATCCCACTTGTGGTGGTGGATGCAAATGCGTGCATGGAGCATGGTTGGTGTCGGCAATTTTTACTTGGCACACCTGGCACTCTGCATATATGCCGGTTCCATCCGTACATTTGTGCAGTTCCACCAAAATGCAGCTGAATAACCCTATTTGCACAGATAATGAAAAAGCGTGATTACAATATAGTGGCACTAGTTGATGAAACATACACTAATAAATAGAAGAAAATATTGTGATAGTATCATAGTATGCCATGCTGCGAGGGCGAGATGGGCCCTGCTCTCTACTACATGAAGGGTTGCTGGCCGTGGAGTCGTAACTGCTTCTTCAACGCCTCCACGACCTCCATCTCCTTGCGTGTCTCCTCCGCCATCTTCTTCATTCTATCCATGATGCGGGATTTCTCGATGCGAGCCTTCATCATCTGTTCCACGGCCGCATTACGTACCTTCACAGCATCCGGGTGCTCGATGCGGACCTTCGCCAACTCCTCCTTCTGTTCCATGATGAGGGCCTGGAACATATTCATCGAGGAACTACTCTTCTCATGCAGCTTCTTCCAGCCGGCGTTCTCCTCCTTCAGTAGGTCGAGCTCGTGGCAGAGCTTCGCTTTGTCCTCCTGAAGTTGCAGGATTTTGCCGGTCGCCTTCTTCTCCGAGGCAATGCTCTTTTTCAGCAACATTGGCAAGCCGACGGTCAACTCCCCTTGCTCATTGAGCTTAGCGGGCATGTCGTCGAGGCTCTCCTTCAGCAGCTCCACCAAGCCGTGGATGAACTCCTTCTGCTTATTCAGCTCCTTATTGAGCTGATCGGGCATGCCGTCGAGGGATAATGACTCCAGCACCGCCAGCTCGGCATGTTCACCTCCGCGGCTAGGGCGCTCCTGGGAGCCATCGCCTGCCCGTGAGAGATCTTTCGAGGTCTCTGCGAGGCGGCGAGCCCTCTCTTTTTTTCTGCAGACTTGGTTGCTGCTCCCATGTTACGAATAGTTCTTGACCTAGAGCTCTGCACACCGGCCATGGCAAGGATGGACGAAGAAGGACTTATGAGAAGGAAGGTAGAGTAATTTTCGGTTAGGTAGTTCCCCTTTTTATAACCTAAGTACTAGCACTATTACTAAAACCTGCATAGTGGGAACACTTTCAGGTTTGGTACGTACTAGTAGGTGTGAGTAGGCTTGCACTTAATTGTAGCACTAGTACTTTGGAATGTGATGGGAACAAGGTAAAGATTAATTGATGGTTTTGGTTTCGAGGCCCGAAACGGCTCCCAATGAGTTTAGTGGAACATAAATTTCAAGTACTCCCTCCATCTCAGTTTACAAGGCTTGCACGTGTATCTAGGTCATCAATTTAACTTATATGAAATAAATTGTTTAACATAAAAAATATATCATTAAAAAATAGAATATTTGAAGTTTGTAATGATATATTTTTTGTAATGTATGCCTCTTATTAAGTTGGTCAAATTAACGACCTAGGTACACGTGTAAGACTTGTAAACTAAGATAGAGGGAGTACTACACTGCTCAAATGCGGTCGCACAAGTCAGTGATGTAACTGTCCGTACATGTCAGACCAAGCCGATGCGTGTCCCTTCGGTGAGACGCGGGTCCGACCGACCGTCTGTTAGTGCGACCTACCATAAAGTATTACGCGATGGAGACTTCTGGTTGTGGCTTTGGTTGATTGTCACGACCAAGCATTCAAAAACTAGTGATAAATCCATTACCATCTTTTTCCAAACGACCAAGTATTTTCACAGGAATACAATACATATAGATGGAGTGATTGTCAAGGTTGCAAACCGACATGTCGTTGCAAGTTCACTGCAGCAGCAACCGACTAGGTCACTGCATGACTGGCGGGGAAGGAGGGCAGCTCGCCTCGCCTACGATGCATGCCCAGCACCGCCGCAACTGGTCCCGGGATTTGTCTCCTCCCACCGCCCATTTGAACAGTTGCACCGGCTGCTCATGCCATTGCACAGGCATGCCCGTTCTTTCCTCCCCAGTCGACTCCGTGAATATGATCTCTGCCATTAGCCCTAGCTCGAAATCAACGCGACGCTGCCCGATGCTATATCCCTCAACATCTCTCCCCTGAGATCGACTTGCGCCTCCACCTTGTGCTGCACCAGGCGCAGATCCTTGGAACTTCTCTCCAATCGATGCGATGCTTCCTCGATCTGATTTGCCCTTGCTGCCCACCACCTGAAACGCAGCCCTGGCATGTCCTCCGGTGCCACCGATCTGTGATTCCAGAGCAATGGGTCCCCTCTAAAACACATGTGGGTTTCTCTCAAAGGCGGCAGTGCTGCGGGCCGCAGCGAGAGGGCAGCCCGCGGGATCCTGGGATCTAAGGGATTATCCATAGTGGGATCCTCCATTGCAGGATCCGGTGGGCGAGGCGGGGAGGCAAGCCTAGGCACTGGGGGAGCCCTACGAGGCTAAGATAAAGATAGTACTTTTCCACTCCGTCCATATTTAAATACAAAGGCCACCAATAGTAGCCCTGGCAAAAATTGATCATGCTGCCTGTGTCCTGGTTTATTGGCCCCCTTTTTTTTGTGCCACTTTTTATGACATGCATAAATATTATGTTACTTTAAAATATGGTCAAAAATTGTCACAAAATACAAAGGAGACCAATGGAAGTAGCAACCCATGATTTAACTACTCGCATGCACGCAGTGGAGTAGTACTGTCTTTCTCAACCACTTCCTCCCTCACGTCCACTCAATTTGCATGCGCTGTATTAATTGACCATCAACGAAGTGAAGCACTTTACACGTGTCAAATTATCACATGGGGTGGATCTTCATACAAAAATGCGTCCCCCCGTGTACCCGCATGTGCGTGCGAGGGAATGAGTGCATGCGTGGCGTGCGTGCACATCTTCGCTTCATGCATGTACTGCCAGTGTGCCTCAGAGAGGACGAGTACATTCTTCTGGAACCAGCGGCATGTCACTGTGATCAATCCACACAAGGAGGTCGCGACAACACCTCCACATGAGCCACGTGGCCTCATGAACTGAAAGAGAGACACTGTGTAGTGTGCCATTGGAATTCTAATTTACGTGTTTTGCACACACTCGAAGTAGTAGTAAGGTACACGTGCATTGCACACATCAGATTTGGCAACCAAATTATGAATAAATACCACACTATATAGCATGTAAGCTTTGAGTCATATATGCATGATGTAGACATTCGTTTAATTCTTATAGTTCATCTCATTCAAAATCAATTAGTTTTTATAAAAAAACTAGGGCCTCTTTGATTCATAGGATTTCCAAAACGCGGGAATAGGAAAAACATGGGATTAGAGTGGAATGTCGTCTTGAATCCTACAGGATTGTACGAGTGTTTGATTGTGCATAGAAAAAACGTAGGATTCTTTCAAAGAGGTTTGAGTGGATGGAATGTTTCCTATGAAATCTAGTGCAAATGAATCCTATGGTTTACAATCCTATGAATCAAACAACCAAGATAGGAAAAATTCCTAAGGATTTTAATCCTCCAAAATTCTTTTGAGAATCCTTTGAATCAAAGAAGCCCTTAATCTATTTTATGATTCATGTAATTGTGCGTTGTAAAGCATAAAGTAAAAACAAATAATGGCAAATCAACTAGAAAAAAAGTTTGGGCAGTTATGATGTGGAAGATTCTAGAACAAAGGAGAAGCACTTGTGTTTTGAGGTTTGTGCATTATGCTTAAGTTCAGCCATGGAGTCTGCTAGATTGTACATGTGGCAAAATCCGGTGGGGGCTAGAAGATGGTGCGAGGGGCCAAGTGGAGGGAGACTATGAAGGAGTGCACAAGTGCGAGATCGATATTTAAAGAGAGGAGGCGAGAACGCGCGCTGTTGCACAGTGGCGGAGCCATGAAAATAAATGAGCTAGGCCCCCCCCCCCCCCCCCCCCCCCCCCCCCCCCCCCCCCCCCCCCCCCCCCCCCCCCCCCCCCCCCCCCCCCCCCCCCCCCCCCCCCCCCCCCCCCCCCCCCCCCCCCCCCCCCCCCCCCCCCCCCCCCCCCCCCCCCCCCCCCCCCCCCCCCCCCCCCCCCCCCCCCCCCCCCCCCCCCCCCCCCCCCCCCCCCCCCCCCCCCCCCCCCCCCCCCCCCCCCCCCCCCCCCCCCCCCCCCCCCCCCCCCCCCCCCCCCCCCCCCCCCCCCCCCCCCCCCCCCCCCCCCCCCCCCCCCCCCCCCCCCCCCCCCCCCCCCCCCCCCCCCCCCCCCCCCCCCCCCCCCCCCCCCCCCCCCCCCCCCCCCCCCCCCCCCCCCCCCCCCCCCCCCCCCCCCCCCCCCCCCCCCCCCCCCCCCCCCCCCCCCCCCCCCCCCCCCCCCCCCCCCCCCCCCCCCCCCCCCCCCCCCCCCCCCCCCCCCCCCCCCCCCCCCCCCCCCCCCCCCCCCCCCCCCCCCCCCCCCCCCCCCCCCCCCCCCCCCCCCCCCCCCCCCCCCCCCCCCCCCCCCCCCCCCCCCCCCCCCCCCCCCCCCCCCCCCCCCCCCCCCCCCCCCCCCCCCCCCCCCCCCCCCCCCCCCCCCCCCCCCCCCCCCCCCCCCCCCCCCCCCCCCCCCCCCCCCCCCCCCCCCCCCCCCCCCCCCCCCCCCCCCCCCCCCCCCCCCCCCCCCCCCCCCCCCCCCCCCCCCCCCCCCCCCCCCCCCCCCCCCCCCCCCCCCCCCCCCCCCCCCCCCCCCCCCCCCCCCCCCCCCCCCCCCCCCCCCCCCCCCCCCCCCCCCCCCCCCCCCCCCCCCCCCCCCCCCCCCCCCCCCCCCCCCCCCCCCCCCCCCCCCCCCCCCCCCCCCCCCCCCCCCCCCCCCCCCCCCCCCCCCCCCCCCCCCCCCCCCCCCCCCCCCCCCCCCCCCCCCCCCCCCCCCCCCCCCCCCCCCCCCCCCCCCCCCCCCCCCCCCCCCCCCCCCCCCCCCCCCCCCCCCCCCCCCCCCCCCCCCCCCCCCCCCCCCCCCCCCCCCCCCCCCCCCCCCCCCCCCCCCCCCCCCCCCCCCCCCCCCCCCCCCCCCCCCCCCCCCCCCCCCCCCCCCCCCCCCCCCCCCCCCCCCCCCCCCCCCCCCCCCCCCCCCCCCCCCCCCCCCCCCCCCCCCCCCCCCCCCCCCCCCCCCCCCCCCCCCCCCCCCCCCCCCCCCCCCCCCCCCCCCCCCCCCCCCCCCCCCCCCCCCCCCCCCCCCCCCCCCCCCCCCCCCCCCCCCCCCCCCCCCCCCCCCCCCCCCCCCCCCCCCCCCCCCCCCCCCCCCCCCCCCCCCCCCCCCCCCCCCCCCCCCCCCCCCCCCCCCCCCCCCCCCCCCCCCCCCCCCCCCCCCCCCCCCCCCCCCCCCCCCCCCCCCCCCCCCCCCCCCCCCCCCCCCCCCCCCCCCCCCCCCCCCCCCCCCCCCCCCCCCCCCCCCCCCCCCCCCCCCCCCCCCCCCCCCCCCCCCCCCCCCCCCCCCCCCCCCCCCCCCCCCCCCCCCCCCCCCCCCCCCCCCCCCCCCCCCCCCCCCCCCCCCCCCCCCCCCCCCCCCCCCCCCCCCCCCCCCCCCCCCCCCCCCCCCCCCCCCCCCCCCCCCCCCCCCCCCCCCCCCCCCCCCCCCCCCCCCCCCCCCCCCCCCCCCCCCCCCCCCCCCCCCCCCCCCCCCCCCCCCCCCCCCCCCCCCCCCCCCCCCCCCCCCCCCCCCCCCCCCCCCCCCCCCCCCCCCCCCCCCCCCCCCCCCCCCCCCCCCCCCCCCCCCCCCCCCCCCCCCCCCCCCCCCCCCCCCCCCCCCCCCCCCCCCCCCCCCCCCCCCCCCCCCCCCCCCCCCCCCCCCCCCCCCCCCCCCCCCCCTACATGTAGTTCGTATTTATATAGGAATTTACTTCTCCTATATTCATGTCATGCGTGGTGAAGATAATATTTAGATGGTTGTATAACTAACCCGAGTACAATCCCATACAAACAGGGAAAATGTACTCAAATTTAGTCCATATGCTAGACAACACACATTGTTTTTTTATTGTTGAGGGAAGTGCAAATTGTTTTGTTACTGTACATGTTATGTTTGTTGTCCCGATTTTTTTATTTTTTTGTTGTTGTATTTGAATGCATTTCTAGTAATATAGTAAAACGGGACATGGCTCTCTCTAGTGATGAGGTGCGAATTGTCTTTTTTTGGTACACGTTGAGCTTGTTCTCCCGAAATTTCAAGCCGCGCCTTGTTATGCCGAAATTTCAAGCTAGCATCTCTGTCTATCGTGATACAAAACTCCCGCCTCTTCAACCCGCGCCTTGTTACCCTGAAATATTTAAGATATATCTTTGTCTCGTTGTTCTCCGAAAACTCCCTCCATCTCAACCCGCGCCTTGCTATCCCAAAATTACAACGCATGCGAAAACTCCCACCTCCTGCGAAATCCCGACACGTGAAATGCCCATGATACCCCTGAACCGAAAGAACCGCCTAGCTCAAATCAGTGGGGGTACTTTTGTAACTTACCCCACATTTCGGACAAGCGCGTTCCTAAGCCATGGTTCCCCACTCCCATCTCATCTGCCCACCCATTCGTACACCGAGGCCGCGAAAACCCGCGAAGCCCGACATCCTCCTCCGTCCGCCACCCAGCCGGAACCTCTTCCCTAATGACGTCATCCACAGCAACACCTCAACGTCCCTCATCCACCGTACCGGAGGAGGATCCGTCGTTCGTCGTCCCGCCGGTTCAGCCACCCCGTCCTCCACCTCCAAGGAGCTGCCCCGATGTTCGCCTCGTCTTTTACGCCACCTCCATTCCCACGCCGTCATCTTCACCTGCACCATTGGAAGAGCAGCATCATCACCATTTCCTCGGATGAAGCTGAGGCCTAATCGGTGCCACCAAAGAGGTTGTACACTAATCGCCGCATTTTCTTCTTGATTTGATCTCACGGTGCTGCCGGCGCTCGATCCCGAGCCGACATGGCGCGGCTCCATCCACGGCGACGTCGCATGCCACTTCCTCCACGTCGTCGCTCCCTCGGCGGCGACGTCCACATCAGTAGGAGCCGCAGCTGCTTTAGCTCTCACTGGCGCTGCTGCTCTGCTCTTTCTCTCGGTCCCCTGCCTGGTAAGCTCTTGCTATTGCTCTTGCTCTTGATCTTGCTCGCGCTGCTGCTCTCGCTCTTTCTCTTGCTTGCGATGCTGCTCGGATTAAGCTACACTTCAGTCGACTGAATCGACTTTTGGGTCAGTCAATTTTCAGGGGGTCGGGGGGCTCGCCAGAGTTAAGGAAGAACCAGCAGCAGTGGGGAGAGGGGCTCACCGAAGAGGTACCCCACTATCTATCTTAGGGTTCAGGCTGGGGGCAGTGGTCGCCAACGATGGTGGGGCGGTGGCGTGGGGATCGCTGAAGAAAAAGCTCAGCACGGGGGGGCCTAGAGGGATGGTTGGGGCGGCGGTGGGGAGTGGTTTCGAGGTGGGCGGGGCGGTGCACCGCCGGCCGTGGGCGGCGGGGGCGGCGGTTTGGCCGGTGGTGGCTGGCGGCTCAAGGGGGTGGAGGTTGAAGATGAACTCCAGGCCCTTGATTTCGTATACAGCGGCTGGAAAATCGATTGACCAGAGATGAAAAAGTCAGTCGACTAACATCTAGCCTCACCTAGATGCTACTACACGACTAGTTGCCCCTGCTCTCGCATGCGCTGCTGCTCCGGGCACTGCTGCTGCTACTGCTTTTCTGCTACTAGTGTGTTCAGTTTGGACAGTGAAATTCAGTTTCGACAGCAAAATTCAGTTTCGATAGTTAAGTTCAGTTTCGACAGTTAAATTCAGTTTCGACAGTTAAGTTCAGAGATGAGCGGCTGATGTATTTTACATCTAGCACTTGGTGGTTATGTATTTTACGTCATCTATTGGCGATGCTATTAGAATTCCACTCAGGTTAATGTTGTCTCTCTTGTCCTCCTTCAGCCTCGGCGTCGTACAACTCACCGGAGCTGCTCCAACGACGAAACCCTCCATCACAGTGGACCAGTACCCCGAGCTCCATCTCCAGACGCCTAAGATCTTCTTCCCCTCCTTCGACAGCCAAGTCAATCGGAGCATCCTCACTGACCAAACCAATCACGCTGAGATCGACATGGCTTCGCCAAAGAGGTCATACACTTGTTGCATCTCTTTTTTACTCTACATGTTATATATATTGTCCACTGAGCACACGTAGTAACATGAAATACGATTATTTTATCCTACTATATGACAAGCAGTGAGGTACCAGGCAACTTAGCTATCCGTGATGGACTCTCTTGAATACCATCATTATTTATCTCTGCGCGTTTGAGCTATGCATTTATCGATGGGCCTAGGAGTTGAGCTAGTAGGGTAGTGGCCTGGGTCCAAAGTAGTAGAAGTAGCACAAAAACATTTTTTGAGTGTAGGCTTTTCCTTGCTCAACCCTGCCTACTAGAATCGCCAGTGCTTGAAAGGAGAAGTGAAGGAAAAACATAGGAATTGGAAAGTTTCCTATGGTACTACTATTCATGGGGGGGGGGGGGGGGGGGGGGGGGGGGGGGGGGGGGGGGGGGGGGGGGGGGGGGGGGGGGGGGGGGGGGGGGGGGGGGGGGGGGGGGGGGGGGGGGGGGGGGGGGGGGGGGGGGGGGGGGGGGGGGGGGGGGGGGGGGGGGGGGGGGGGGGGGGGGGGGGGGGGGGGGGGGGGGGGGGGGGGGGGGGGGGGGGGGGGGGGGGGGGGGGGGGGGGGGGGGGCATCCTGTGATCTTCCAATTCTTGTGAACCAAACACCCAGATTGGCAGAAATACTGTGTTTTTAAATTCTCTGTTTTGCAAGTGCATTCCTATCCTATTCCTGTGTATTTCCTATCCCTGCATTGGTAGAATCCTCAAGTTCAAACAAGCCCTTACACAATTACTTCTGTTACAGATATGTGTCAAAGAAAACCTTGTGTGGTTTGTCCCGCTCCTGCTGCGCTGTGTTCCACCCCAGCTCAGCTGCTCCAACGATGGAAGGGTTCACCACAGGAGGGATCCGCTCTCCATAATATGTTTCGCCGCCTCAGATCTTCTTCCCCGCCGCCGGCAGCCACGACAACTGCATTACCATCATCAACTGAGCAGATGACCTAGAGGACTACACGGGTCCGCAAGAGAGGTCGCACTCTTCCGTGTCTGCTTACGTTATGCATCGCTTAATATGATGACATGATACTTTATCGTCGTGTTCACCTATTAGACTCCGAGTCAGGTCCAAACTAATGCTGAAACTTGAGTTTTTTAATGGTTGTGGGGTACATATTGGGGCAGTAATCAGTACTATCTGTCTACTATCTCATTAATCTCGGGTGTCTACTATGAGTTTCATGTTGGGTGCAAACAAACATTAAGGGGGGGGGGGGGGGGGGGGGGGGGGGGGGGGGGGGGGGGGGGGGGGCTATCATTGGTTTTGGGTCTATCCATAGTTTGCTACCATCACTCTGGATTTGAGCATGCACTCCTTACATAATCTCACTATGTTTTATTCCTATGCATGTCAGTTATTGTACACAATGGAACTGAACATGTAGAGCAAAAGATACGAGCCTTGCGTTGCAATAAAATTTCATGCAGACATCGCTCCATGGTGGGCGCAAAGGCGGCCCCCCTCCACCCATTTCGGATTGTAATCAAGAGGAAGATAACTGTTCTGAGGGGGGCTCAGACGGAGAAGACCACTCCTATTTACCCCCTGAGATCTTCGCTCTAACTTGGCATGCTGATGTTGGTAATATCATGCATATGGTGCCTTGCATTGCTTACTTTATACATCAAATATGTCATCTACTTAGTTTAGACATGCTTTGTGTGAATGCCATCTGTTTAGTTTCTTTATCGTATATGTGAATCATGCAATACCATCTTGTTTAGCCAGGCATCATATAAGTGAATTTTGCAATGCCACCCTGGTTAGCCAGTCATCTTATATGTGAATTATATCATGCCATTATTTTTTTATTACGTATTAAATTTGTCAACAATTTTAGTACATTCAATTACTCTTCCTGTGCATCAGCCATTCGGCACGGTCATGGAAAAATCTGGAGTGGAAACAAGGTCTTCAGCGGAGACAATGCTATCTGACGAAGCGCATGTCTTGCTGGTTACGGATAGCTCCTCAGAGGAGGATTCAGAGACAAATGACCAGTCCTATTCCCCTCCCCCCCGAGGTGCATGCCCTAACTTGGCAGGGTTATGTTGCTCATATCGTGCGTATGGTATCTTGCATTGCTATGTCATTTGCTTAGTTTAGACATGCTTTGTGTGAATGCCACCTGTTTAGTGTCTAATTACCATATATGTGAATTATGCAATGCCGTCTTGTTGCAAGACATTATATATGTGAATTATGCAATGCTATCTTGTTGCAAGGCATTATATATGTGAATTATGCAATGCCATGCTATCTAGCCAAGCGTCATATATGTGAATTATATCATGCCATCCTTTTTTTGTATTTCTCATTGCATTTGTTGACAATGTTTGTATATTTCAACTGTTCTTCCTATGCATCAGCCATTTGATTTGGTGATGGAGAAATATGGAGTGAAAACAAGGTCTTCAGAGCAGACAATGCTACCTACTGAAGCAGATATCTTGCTGGTTACAGATAGCTCTTTAGAGGAGGATTCATAGGCACATGACCATTCCTATTATCCCCCTGAGGTGTATGCTCAAACTTGGCAGGGTTATATTACTCATATCATGCATATGTTGTATTGCAATGCTTAGTTTTTACATCATATACACAATATTGAATGCCATCTCCTTAGTTGACACATCATATATGCGATTGCCCTCTGCTCACTTGCTTAGTATATAAATCATATATTTGAATTATATCATACCATGATGTTTACATAGATAGCATGTATCTGAATTATGGCATGCGAACCCATTTTCCAAAGACATAATATAGTTATATCATCTCATCCTGTTTACATAGTCATCATATATTGAATTATGTCATTCTATCCGTGAATTATATCATGCCATCATGTTTCCATCGAAGGCATGTTTGTGATTTATGGCATGCCAACCACTTTAATAGACACATCATATAGTTATATCATGTCATCCTATTTATATAGTCATCATATTTTGAAGTATGTCATTCTATCCTGTTTAGTTAGCCATCATACATGTGAAATTGTGTCATGTTAGCCTGTTTAATTAGCCATCATATATGTGAAATTATGTCCTCCTATTCTGTTTGGTTAGACAACATAAATGTGAATTATTTCATGCCCTGTTTTCTTCCCTACTATCCATTGCACCTGTCTATCTTACAATGTGTGTACATTCAATTACTTTTCTTGTTTATCAGCCATTTCAATTGGAGGGGGTGATGGCAGTATCTGTGGGAGTAAAAACACGGTCTTCAGAAAAGATCGTGCTACCTGTCGATGTAGATAGAACCACGGTTGTACTTGCCCAAGAACCAGCCCCACCACACATAACCCAGACTCACGTAGATTGTAACCCTACCTAGTTGAACAGAGAACCAGCTACACCCCTTCTAACCCCAACCCCAGTAGATAGTAACCCAGTTCCAATTGACACAGCACCGTCTCCACCACAGAGCACCCAAACACGAGCAGTTAGTAAGGCAACTACAGTGCCCAAAGCACGAGGACCACCACTCCGAACCCCAAGTCAATGCTTAAAGCAGAAGAAGAATTGTTCTTAGGTCAGGTTCCATAGCTATGGTTCATACTACTTTGCTCTTGCATCACTGTATTTACTCATACCAACTAATTTCAAATTTGAAGGATGCAATTGAAACTCCAATGGCGCAACAGGTATGTTTTAAACATGTTTCTTTAACGTGTTTTCTGTTGTAACTTGCTCTATGTTGATTTTAGTTTCAATTGAATAAACAATTATGTTCTCATGCCATACACATTACAAGTGTTGTTATTGCTCTGTAGTTTCCCACACTTATATTCTGTCTATGCTGCTTTGTCTTAAATAGATATGATTCGAACCGTCTCTTTCTTGATTTGGCAACATAAACTAGAATGATATAGACCGTAAAGTGGCCATACTACATAGATATATGTTTGTTTCATGCTATTATCCTGCCCACCTTACTACTGAACTGGTTTACCAAAATGAGTTTCATATACAACATGGTAAACCTGTGATGTGTTTGTTTGTTTCTCTTTTAGAACGCGGATAAAATATTGGAGAAGAGTACCCCGTTATGCAATGGTAAATGTAATGAAGATAAGGTTCAAGATACTGAGATATCCCTGTTGGTCTGCAAGAAAGCTGATAAAAACTATATTGAAGACACTGAGACAACCCCAAAGTCCTGTCTTGATGTAGTGTTCGAGTTACTGGCTACTACTGCTGGCACCACCTCTTCGGCCTGAATCAGTTTGGCTTCTTGAGTCTCAACTTCAAGTTGAAAGACATCGATCAGATGTTATGTGACAGGAAGCCGAAGGACTGAGGAAGTCCCTGCCGAATTCAGATGCATACTTTCTGGTGCAACACCAAGTGCTGGAGGATTTAAGTGCCAAACAAGAGAAAGTTAATAAGCTTGCTAAGCATCTTGCCAGCATTATGGGTACCCAGGATATTGTTTCTTGAGCTCTTCTTAAGTGGTTTCAGTTCTGGACTTGTTTTGCTGCGGTGTTTATTTGCACTGCTCACCAACTTTGACAACCAGTGTATATGATATGCGGCTTTGTTCCCTATATTTGCACTGGTGGCGAACTTTGATGCCCAGTGGATGTAATATGTGTAATAGCCGTGATAGCCTAGCGTAAGTTGCTTGCTTATTTATTTCCCTTTTGTCTTGTTTATTTGTTTGCTTGTAGTTAGTGCAGTTCTTTTTCCGCGGTTTGCTAGTGGCCGCTATAACCTATTTTTTAAAACTAGGCCACAATAACCATGGGCTACATATTTACTGTAGTTACCATGGGCCTCCTACGGGCCGTAAAAATAGTGGGCCTTCTAAGGGCCATAGAAACAATGGGCCTTCTATGGGACGTAGCATCAATGGGCCTTCTACGGGCCGTATGATCGATCGGCCAAACATGGGCCAATAACAGGCCGCATTATGGGCCGTAAACAGGCTAGATTTGGAATCATCCGTTCATGGGCCGACCATAACGGGACGTCGTTAATCAGCCGTATTTGACGACACTATGAAAACGGAGCAACGGATTAACGAGCCGCAAATGAGCCGATTGTAACCACGTGCTCAATTTGGCCCACAAGCAGAAAAGGCCAGTAACGGGCCGTAAGTAACCGAATGCTGGAAATGAGCCCAAGAATAAATGGGCCCTGAGAAGGCTGAAAGATAACACGGGTTGGAAATGGCCCAATGGAATAATGGGCCGTTAATGGGTATAAAGCGGTACACTGTTCATTGCAGGCCAGATTCATCACATGCCGTTAATGGGCCAAGAATTACAAATGGCATCGTATGGGCCGAAAGATATCATGGGCCATACATGGGCCGGTAGTTACAACGGGCTGGAATCATATTGGACGGCCCAAATGAAGCTATTGGGCTTAATTCTGATAGGCCATACCGGGCTGTGAGTTAGCGGGTCGTAAATGGGCTATAAACGAACATGTCGTTAACAAGCTTTCCGTGGGCCGGCCAATTACCTTTTGACCAAGTCAAACGGGCCGACCTTTTCACCAGAATGGGCCTCTGTTGGGCCATGCCACATGTCGACGTGTCATAGGTACCTCCTGTCCAATGAATGGATGACATCTATCCCAACGGTGAGCCAACACATGTTTCCTCCGGCCAATGAGAATTTTACACGTGGAAAATTCTCATTGGTCCGGGCAGTTAACGGGTTATCGGATCCAAAACCGGACCCGATAGCTTAACGGCGACCCGTTACGGTGGATGCCACGTGTTGTTTACCCTTGACGAAAACACTTCCATGATGCGGCATTTATCGTCATGGAAGTGGACACTTCCGTGATGATAATTTTGGTAATGTCATGGGACACTTCTACGACAGCACATGTATGACTATCTTGATTCTATCATAAAATTGTCATGGATGTACATGCATGACAGAAAATGTGACCTACTGTGACAAACACATATCATCACGGAAGTGTATTTTTTTGTAGTGCAAGGATAAGGAGGAGCTCCACAACAAGTCAAGTGGTGCATACAAAGCCTCAAGTGATTCTCCTACAACATCAAGTGACAAGCTAGTCTCCAATGAAGAAATAAGTCTAATGATGAAGAACTTCAACAAATTCTACAAGAGTCGAAGCAAAGATAGAAACTCCAAGTCAAGATCCTACAATGAGAAAAGATCGTCTAGTCGTGACCGTAATTGCTAAAATTGTGGAAGACCTGGAAACTACTCCAATGAGTGTACGTGACCCTACAAGAAAAGAGAAGACTCACCTAAAAGAAGAAGTAGAAGAGATGAATCACCTCATGGAGAGACAAGGAGTAGAGATTATCATTGTGAACGAAGACCCTCTCAAAGATGAAAGCATTCAGAAAGGAAAGACAAGTCATCAAAGAGCTACACAAGACGAAGACATCAAGCTTGTCGGATTACGGGTTCCCGCAAAACCCTTGAGGTTCGAACACTGGGGTGCACACGAAGATATCTCTCCTCGTAGCTCACACTCTCGCCACGATCTCAAGGCCTAGCTCGCCAAACCCAAGGAACAAGGGACACAAGACTTTATACTGGTTTGGGCCACCGTTGCGGTGTAATACCCTATTCCAGTGTGGTGTGGTGGATTGCCTTGTAGGCTGAGGATGAACAAGTGTGAGGGATGAATAGCCTCCTGAGGAGAGGTGTTCTTGATCTCGGTGAGCTTGTGTGGTTGGGGATGGTTTGAAAATGATCCTCCCCTCCTATGGTGGTGGCTATTTCTATTTATAGAGGCCCTGGTCCTCTTCCCAAATGTTAGGCGGGAAGGGATTCCACAACGGCCAATTTGAAGGGGGACAGCTAGTACAAGCTATCCTGACAAAAGGTGGTCTTCGCCTGCCAAAGGCTCTGGTGGTGACGCCATCGTGGGCTCCGCGATGACCTCTGTCCTGCCGTCCTTCTGGTCCTGGTCTCGTTGCACCGATATGGAAACCTTTGCCTGATGCCTCAGGACTCCTCGCCTGCGCTTGCCCCTTTAGCACCAAAGAGGCAACTTGTACTCTGCGCCCGTTGGCACCCGCCTAGCGCCCGCCCGGCCTTGGTCGTCATGGCTCACATCACGGGAACCTCGTGAGCTGCCCCTCACCTTGATCTCTCCGCTCCTCATGAGCCAGCCTGGTGAGGCTACCCCTGAGGAGGTCTTGTGTCACCCGCCTCGCGAGGCTTGGCCCCTCACAAGGGTCTTGAGTGTTTGCTGATGAAGATGGGCCATACCAGGCCGCTAGTGGAGCCACGCTGTGGGCCACAGGCACGCCAGTCTGGGGACCCCCGTTCCCAGAACGCCGACAGTAGCCCCCAGGCCCAAGGCGCGCTAGGACTTGGCTTCGAGGCGAAGCCAAGGGGCAAGTGCGGAGCGCCACGGGCCCCAAAAGCCTACGGCCTTGATTGACGCATGGCGATTGACAGGACGTGGGCGTCTCCACTTCCCCACGCAGCCTCGATTTCGGCTTGGCTAAGCAGCCACCGTTGCCTACACAACACCACCCCCATCGCAGGCGAGTGCTCCATGGCTCCCTCGTCTTATGGCAAACAGCAGATATTTTTCCTTGGCCCGATCTGACACCAACTCTCCCCGCTACCATGGCACCAAGCCGGAAGAAGAAGGGGAAGAAGGAGTCCCGCACCTCGGCTCCTGCGCCGCCGATCTTCGAACCCGCCGTCGAGCGGTCGGTGGTGCTCAACCAGGAGGCGATGGCAAGGTGCGCCCGGCGCTCGCCGCCGACTCCAATGAGTAGGGGCGATGGTGGCCTGGCCTGCTTCCCGCGCTAAAATCGACATGACGGCCACCGATGTTCCCCTTCATCTTCACGCCCTCTGGGCCGGTCTGATCCCTCCCTTCTCTGACTTCTTCAATGCAGTGCTCTCACATTATCAGATCAACGCGCCGCACCTTGATCCCCAATCCATCATCCATCTTGCTATCTTTGCCTTCGTCTGCGAGGTCATGGTGGACATTGCCCCTTCTGTGGCCCTGTTCCGCCATTTCTTCTCCCTGCATCTGACAGACGCTCGTCAGCGCTCGGGGTG
>JAAAWM010010847.1:0-52915 GCA_036873465.1 Thinopyrum obtusiflorum | reverse complement strand
CGGACTTGCCGAAGGTAACCGCCGCCACCGCGGTTTTCGTTAAGAAAACCGTCGGGTTTTTTTAGAACCCACGGTTTATTTTTTTTATATAGATCAGTTTTTTTTCGGTTTAGCTATTTAGCGAACGCCCGTTCGTTCGTTCGTTTTAACGAACGATTTTCACCGTTTAGCCGCAGACAGCGAACGTTCGTTCGTTAGCCTGTTTGTCAGTTTTCTTTTTCCAGGGTTTTTCCGCGATTATTTTCGATCGTGATTTCTGACCCGATTTTCGTTTTAGTTTATCTTTTCGCTCGTTTATCGGAATCAGGCGATTCAAGCGCCTAGAGTTTTGTCTCGAAGCCCTCTTTCTGTTTAATCAACTTAAACAAGTTTTTGCTACTGTAAAATTTGACATTAGTCTAGATTTGAAATTGAAGCTTGTTTTTTTCGCAGTTTGAGTTTCGTTGCTTCGTTTGATTTGATTCTTTTTGCAAACCGGAGTTCTTAAGTTGAACTTTCTGGTTAGATCTTCTTATTTGAGTTTTACCCATGCATCTTTGCTTGATTGCTTATTGTATGCTTGTTTGTTTGCGATAGAGTACCCGGAGTGCGAAGTGTGCTACTACGAGTCTCTAGGTTTCACGGATCATCAGCAAGGCAAGTAACACTTTGATCATACCTCTTTACTACCCAGTTTTATTGCATTAGATCAATCCTCAAACAATTGCATGATTAGGATCTGACTCATATGTGGGTTTTGGGCAGTAGATGAGGTAGTACCTATTGTCCTGTTTATTACCAAACCTTTGGGAGTTACTTCTACGTTGCTTATATTGCTATGCTATGCTCGTAGACGTGGATTGGGTGAGTGTATCCATGACAGATGTGAGTTTGTTAATTAATGGTTAACTTAAGGTGGCTACTTTAATACACATCTGGGTGGATTGAGGCACCTGGGGAACCCAGTGTTGCCTGTATTTATTTGGAAATCCCGGGGTACCATGTGATTCTCCTATGGACTGCCACCCAGGCTCAAAGGGATCATAAGATTGTTCATGCTAGAAACTTCCGTGTGTAGCCACATGCCATTATGGGCTCTGGCATAGTTGAGTAAGTTGTGGGAAACCTTTCCATGATGGGCTAGCAGATGTAGGGGATTGTAGGTGTACCGGCCTATCTATCGGTTAAGGGGACCTCTTCGGAAAGACAGTGTCTTGGTCATCCATTTCTCAAACATCATGTAGTGCGAGAAATCCAACGGAGAAGATCGAGTCTTGTGGGGAAAAGTGCGCAAACCTCTGCAGAGTGTACAAACTAATCATGGTTAGCCGTGTCCCCGGTTATGGACGTTTTGAGTATCTAGTTCTTGGATTATCATGTGGATCTCATCACTCTTAATATAATTTGATTGGGTTTAATGATGATGCTTAATTGGGATTGAGTTGGGTGAACCTTCTCAATGTGTAACAACCACCATGATAGTTAAATAAAATTTATTCCTTTGTTGTAGGGGAAAATTGGCTTTCCGCAAAACATATTAACCATACAGCCTCCACCAGCCAAATATGCATGTAGTGATAGCATTATTCTGTTCATTACTCTTGTGTTACCTTGCTAGCATATTCCATGTGCTGACCCGTTTTTGGGCTGCAACGTTCATGTTGCAGACTTTTTAGACGACGAGTAAGGTGCCTTAGGTCGTGATCTTTCACTCAGTGATGCCGTTGGAGTTGATGGACTCACTTTATCTTCCAAGCCTTCCGCTGTTATCGTATTAGATGGCCTTAAGCCATATTTATTGTAATAAGTTCTCATTTGAGACATTCGATGTAATAAGTGTGTGATTGCTACTCTGTTATAAATCCTTCAAGTACTGTGCGTGTCAGCATTACCGATCCAGGGATGACACTGATGCACAGAGATCAGACTGTTTGAGGTCTGGTCGCTACAAGACCATACAGTGACCATACTACATAGATATATGTTCGTTTCATGCTGTTATCCTGTCCACCTTACTACAGAACTGGTTTACCAAAATGAGTTTCATATACAACATGGTAAACCTGTGATCTGTTTGTTTGTTTCTCTTTTAGAATGTGGATAAAATATTGGAGAAGAGTACCCCGTTATGCAATGGTAAAGGAAGTAATGCAGATAAGGTTCAAGATAGTAAGACATCCCTGTTGGTCTCCAAGAAAGCTGATAAAAACTATATTGAAGACACCGAGACAACCCCAAAGTCCTGTCTTGATGTAGTGTTCGAGTTACTGGCCACTACTGCTGGCACCAGCTCTACGAACTCGCTGCCTGAATCAGTTCGGCTTCTTGAGTCTCAACTTCAAGTTGAAAGACATCGATCAGATGTTCTGCAATAGGAAGCCGAAGGACTGAGGAAGTCCTTGCAGAATTCAGATGCATACTTTCTGGTGCAATAGCAAGCATTGAAGGATTTAAGCGCCAAACACGAGAAAGTTAATAAGCTTGCTAAGCATCTTGCCAACATTATGGGTACCCAGGATATTGTTTCTTGAGCTCTTCTGAAGTGGTTTCAGTTCTGGACTTGTTTTTGCCGCGGAGTTTATTTGCACTGGTCGCCAACTTTGACAACCAGTGTATGTGATATGTTGCTTTGTTCCCTATATTTGCACTGGTGGCGAACTTTGATGCCCAGTGGATGTAATCTGTGTAATAGCCATGATAGCCTAGCGTAAGTTGCTTGCTTATTTATTTCCTTGTTGTCTTGTTTATTTGTTTGCTTGTAGTCAGTGCAGTTCTTTTTCCGCGGTTGCTAGTGGTCGCAATAACCTATTTTTAAAAACTAGGCCACAATAACCATGGGCTACATATTTACTGTAGTGACCACGGGCCTCCTATGGGCCATAGAAACAATGGGCCTTCTACGGGCCGTAGAAACAATGGGCCTTCTACGGGCCGTATAATCGATTGGCCAAACATGGGCCAATAACGGACCACATTATGGGCCGTAAACGGGCTAGAGTTGGAATCATTCGTTCATGGGCCGACCATAACGGGCCGTTGTTAATCGGCCGTATTTGATGACGCTATGAAAATGGCCCAACGGATTAACGGGCCACAAAAGGGCCGACTGTAACCAAGGGCTGAATTTGGCCCACAAGTAGAAAAGGCCAGTAACGGGCCGTAAGTAACGGAATGCTGGAAATGATCCCAAGAATAAATGGGCCCTAAGAAGGCCGAAAGATAACACGGGCTGGAAACGGCCCAATGGAGTAATGGGCCGTTAATGGGTATAAAGCGATACACTATTCATTACGGGCCAGTTTCACCACGGGTCGTTAATGGGCCAAGAGTTACAAAGGGCCTCATCCCCCCCCCCCCCCCCCCCCCCCCCCCCCCCCCCCCCCCCCCCCCCCCCCCCCCCCCCCCCCCCCCCCCCCCCCCCCCCCCCCCCCCCCCCCCCCCCCCCCCCCCCCCCCCCCCCCCCCCCCCCCCCCCCCCCCCCCCCCCCCCCCCCCCCCCCCCCCCCCCCCCCCCCCCCCCCCCCCCCCCCCCCCCCCCCCTTTAAGCGTTGAGTTGGGATTCGGAGTGGTGGTCCTCGTGCTTTGGGCACTGATCATCTGGGCCGTCCAATATGATTCCAGCCCTTTTTAACTTCCGGCCCATGTATAGCCCATGAAGTCTTTTGGCCCATATGAGGCCCTTTGTAACTCTTGGCCCATTAACGGCCCGTGGTGAAACTGGCCCGTAATGAACAGTGTATCACTTTATACCCATTAACGGCCCATTATACCGTTGGGCTGTTTCTAGCCCATGTTATCTTTCGGCCTTCTCAGGGCCCATTTATTCTTGGGCTCATTTCCAGCATTCGGTTACTTATGGCCCGTTACTGTCATTTTCTGCTTGTGGGCAAATTCAGACCGTGGTTACAGTCGGCCCGTTTGTGGCCCGTTAATACGCTGGGCCATTTTCATAGCGTCATCAAATACGGCCGATTAATGACGGCCCGTTATGGTCGGCCCATGAACGGACGATTCCAACTCTAGCCCGTTTATGACCATAATGCGGTATGTTATTGGCCCATGTTTGGGCAATCGATCATACGGCCCGTAGAAGGCCCATTGATGATACGGCCCGTAGAAGGCCCATTGATGATACAGCCCGTAGAAGGCCCATTGATGATACGGCCCATAGAAGGCCCATTGTTTCTACGCCCCGTAGAAGGCCCATTGTTTCTACGGCCCGTAGAAGGCCCAGTGTCACTACAGTAAATATGTAGCCCATGGTTATTGTGGCCTACTTTTAAAAAATAGGTTATTGCGGCCACTAGCAAACCGCGGAAAAAGAACAGCACTGACTACAAGCAAACAAATAAACAAGACAACAAGGAAATAAATAAGCAAGCAACTTAGGCTAGGCTATCACGGCTATTACACATATTACATCCACTGGGCATCAAAGTTTGCCACCAGTGCAAATATAGGGAACAAAGCAGCATATCATATACACTGGTTGTCAAAGTTGGCGACCAGTGCAAATAAACGCCATAGCAAAACAAGTCCAGAACTGAAACCACTTCAGAAGATCTCAAGAAACAATATCCTGGGTACCCATAATGCTGGCAAGATGCTTAGCAAGCTTATTAACTTTCTCTTGTTTGGCGCTTAAATCCTCCAGCGCTTGCTGTTGCACCAGAAAGTATGCATCTGAATTCTGTAGGGACTTCCTCAGTCCTTCAGCTTCCTTTCGCAGCACATCTGATCGATGTCTTTCAACTTGAAGCTGAGACTCAAGAAGACGAACTGATTCAGGCAACGAGTTCGAAGAGCTTGTGCCAGTAGTAGTGGCCAGTAACTCGAACACTACATCAAGACAGGACTTTTGGGTTCTCTCACTGTCATCAAGGTAGTTTTTATCAGCTTTCTTGGAGACCAACAGGGATGTCTCACTATCTTGAACCTTATCTGCATTACTTCCTTTACCATTGCCCCCCCCCCCCCCCCCCCCCCCCCCCCCCCCCCCCCCCCCCCCCCCCCCAACAAACACATCACAGGTTTACCATGTTGTATATGAAACTCATTTTGGTATACTTCTCCAACGTATCTACTTTTCCTAATGCTCTTCCTCTTGTTTTGGCTCTAATTTGCATGATTTGAATGAAACTAACCCGGACTGACGCTGTTTTCAGCAGAACTACCATGGTGTTGTTTTTTGTGCAGAAATAAAAGTTATCAGAATGGAACGAAACTTTGCGAGGATTTTTTATATAATAAAAGAGAATTTCTGGAGCCAAGAACTACCGGAGGGGGGCACCTGGCTGGGCACAACCCACCAGGGCGCGCCCCCTCCAGGCACGCCCAGTTTGGTTGTCCCCACCTGGTGGCCCCGCAGACCCTGAAACCGACACTATAAAATCCTATTTTTCCAGAAAAAAATCAGGGAGAAAGAATTGTGCATTCCACGAGACAGAGCCGCCGTCGTCTCCTGTTCTTCATCGGGAGGCCAGATCTGGAGTCCATTTGGGGCTCCAGAGAGGAGGATCTTCCATCTTCGTCAACCCTTCTCCATCACCAATTCCAAGATGCTCCCCACCGGGAGTGAGTAATTCCTTTGTAGGCTCGCTGGTCGGAGAGGAGTTGGATGAGATTCATCATGTAATCTAGTTAGTTTTGTTAGGGCTTGATCCCTAGTATCCACTATGTTCAGAGATTGATGTTGCTATGACTTTGCCATGCTTAATGCTTGTCACTTTGGGCCCGGGTACCATGATTTCAGATCTGAACCATTTATGTTATCACCATTATATCCATGTTCTAGATCCGATCTTGCAAGTTATAGTCACCTACTACGTGTTATGATTCGGCAACCCCGGAGTGACAATAGTCGGGAGCACTCCCGGTGATTACCGTAGTTTAAGGAGTTCATGTATTCACCTCGTGTTAATGCTTTGTTTTGGTTCTCTATTAAAAGGAGGCCTTAATATCCCTTAGTTTCCAATAGGAACCCGCTGCCACGGGAGGGTAGGACAAATGATGTCATGCAAGTTCTTTCCATAAGCACGTATGACTATTTACGGAATACATGCCTACATTATATTTATGAACTGGAGCTAGTGCCGTATCGCCCTAGGTTATGACTATCACATGATGAATATCATCCAATGAATTATCGATCCAATGCCTACGAATTTCCTTATATTGATCTTGCTAAGTTACTACTGCTATCGTTACTGTTGCACTTGCTACAAAATTACTGCTATCACTGTTACCGTTACTATTGTTGTTTCTACTGTTATCAAAACTATCATACTACTTTGCTATTGATCACTTTGCTGCAGATAATTAATATCCAGGTATGGTTGAATTGACAACTCAACTGCTAATACTTACAAATATTCTTTGGCTCCCCTTGTGTCGAATCTATAAATTTGGGTTGAATACTCTACCCTCAAAAACTGTTGCGATCCCCTATACTTGTGGGTTATCACACGCCACCCTGGCGACCAGCTTGCGGCAACGAGAACATGACGCCACCACTACCAGCATCATCAGAAGTCAGCAGACATCGCAATCTATGTCATCATCTATGCCAAGAACCACTTCGGAAGCCATGGCACAAGCCGAGCTCCTATTGAGATTCCCATGAACGGACAATCAAATGGATGAGTGGAGAGCCACCATTCAGAGCCTGATTAGTTTCACTGAGGTGGGAGGATCAGAGCGGGTAGGCCCGCCATGGCCTACATAGGCAGCGACAACGGCCCGAGCCGCTGGCCATACAGAAGGGGCCACTCCTATGGTGCAGTCCCCCCCACGGCAGCCAGCGCAGGGACCGTAGCCGGAGCCACGCGACCAAGAGCCCGACGAGGTGTCAATGGCTTCATTTGATCCTTGAGCTTGTCGAGGCCAGTGGCAGGTCCTGGAAGATAGGCGAAGGGAAGACGCGTGCGTCACCATAGAACGACGCCGTGAAACCCGCCGCTGGTCTGATAGGCGCAATGGCCCTGACGTCGACGAGCCCGTGCCAAGTGGAGACGGATACCTGCCCTTCGAGGTTGGGTGTCCCGCCTTCACTCGTGAGCTACGGCAAGTCCGTTGGCCATCTGCCCGTATGTTCAACCCAGAGATTCTAGAAAAGTATGATGGAAGATTGAACCCGACAGAGTTCTTAAGCATTTACACTATTGCCGTTCAAGCCGCTGGAGGAAGAGATGAAAAGGTATTCGCCAACTACTTCCCTTTGGCACTCAAGCCGAACGAGAGGTCATGGCTTATGCACTTGCCAGAGAATTCCATCTCGACCTGGGCTGACCCGTGCAATGAGTTTGTTGGCGCCTTCACGGGCGGCCATCAAGAACCAGGGTGGCCCAGCGACTTGCAACTCCACCCACAAAAGTAAGGGTAGAGTTTAAAGAAGTATATGCAGAGATTCAGCCGGGTGCACAGGAACATTCCAGACATCCACCCGACAGCTGTGATTGCTGCGTTCCCGTCCAACGTACGCAACCGCATGATACCTTGCAAGATGAACGTCCGGTTGCCCAAGATAGTGAATGAGTTGTATACTTTGGCAGATAAGTGTGCCCGAACAAAGGAGGGGAGGCGACTCCCCGAAGAAGAATATGGCATCGATGTTGACACAGAAGACAACGATGTTGCCACTAATCAAAAGAAGAAGAACAAGAAACACAACAAGAATCGCAAGGAGAAAGCAGTACTAGCTGTCGAGGGATCTGGCGTCCCTAGTACAGGCAAGAAGGCCTAGACCGAAGCTCCCGGTAAGGAAGTTGCCATGTGCACTGACTGCCGCAAAGCTGTGGCGGCCGAGAAGGCTGGGAAGGCTGATGGGCCGTACTGCAAGATCCATCGGACCAAGGGCAATGATCTCCAAGATTGTCATCAAGTTGAGCAACTCGTCAAGAAATAGAAAGCTGAGTACAAGAAGCATGACAAGGAAAGAGACCAAGATGGCAATGGCGGGAAGGGCCGAGGTGGGAGAGGAAGCCGCCCTGACAGGGCCCCTCAACATCAAGGGAAACCTTCTAGAGGCCATGAGAAGAAGGAACATGATGAAGAGAGCGACGAAGGGGATGAAGAGGAAACCAGCGAGCAGGAGTTTCAGAAGGCCATTAACGCCCTGTGCATTGATGGAGGCACATCCTTGCAGTCCTCTCACCGCCAACTTAAACGGTGGGCGCGTGAGGTCAATGTTGTGGAGCCAACGGTAGATTCTCAGAAACCACTCAAGTGGTCCCGCACGCCTATCAACTTTGATGAAGAGGATCACCCTGACTACACCACCGCGGTAGGGTGCTTGTCGTTGTTGGTTTCACCAATGATTCGCAACCTCAAAGTCACAAAGATGTTGGCGACGGCGGAGCCGGGTTGAATCTGATTTCCCCCAAGGTCATCAGCAAGCTGCAGATAATAGAAGAAGAGCTCAAGGTTACTGGCACCTTTCAAGGGATCAACCCCAGCAGGAGTCATCCAAAGGGGATGATCATGCTGCCAGTGACATTTGGAGGAGAATTGTACTACTAGACTGAGAAGATTGTGTTCGACATGGTCGAGTTTCCATTGCCGTATAATGGGATACTTGGATGACCTGTCCTGGCAAAGTTCATGGAGGCATTCCACTATGCCTACAACACTTTGAAGATGCCAGGACCAATAGGCGTCATTTCCATCCCGCTAGACAAGAAAGACACAATTATATGCGTTGATAAGATGTACTAGGAGGCGGTCGCTGCCGAGGCCGCGGAAGCCGCAGTCCCCGTCAAGGAAAACAAGCAAAAGGAAAAAACTAGCAAGGATACCAGCAAGGAATCCGGGAAGCGTGCCTCTCCAGAGTGCGCTGCACCTGTCGATGACTTGCCAAAAAGTTCCAATAGCAAGAGATCAAATGTTGTTGCGCCTGCTGTGAAGAAGGTCCCGGCAGGGCTGGTTGGTGCTGATGGTACATTCACTATCAGCTCCGCCCTTGACGACAAATAGGAAAGCGCGCTCGTTACCTTCCTGTGAGCGAATGTCGATGTGTTTGCTTGGCAACCATCTGACATCCCCGGCGTTCCCACGGAGGTAATCGAGCACCACCTTGCTATCTGCCCCCATGCCCGGCCCGGCAAGTAGAAGGTCCGGAAGCATGCTTTGGAGCGGCAGCAATTCATTGCTGCAGAAATCAAGAAACTCGAAGCAGCTGGTTGGGTTAGAGGAGTATTCCATCCAACATGGTTGGGAAATCCAGTTGTGGTGCGCAAGGCAAATGGGAAATGGAGGCTTTGCATAGATTTCACAAATCTAAATAATGCATGCCCGAAGGACTCATTCCCCTTGCCGTGCATCGATCAGATTGTGGATTCCACCTCAGGATGTGATCTGCTTTCTTTCTTGGATGCCTACTCCGGATACCACCAGATATTCTTGTCCAAGGAATACGAGGAGAAGACCATGTTCATAACCCCATGTGGCACGTACTACTTTGTACGAATGCCCTTCAGGTTAAAGAGTGCCAGGTCCACCTTTGCAAGAGCCGTGCAGATTGGTTTTGAGCCTCAGCTGCATAGGAATATTGAAGCTTACATGGATGACATCGTGGTCAAGACCAAGGACAAATCAACTCACATTCAAGATTTGGAAGAGACCTTTGCAAATCTGCGAAAGATCAACTTGAAGCTTAATCCAGAGAAGTGTGTGTTTGGCATTCCCTCTGGCAAGCTACTTGGCTTCTTTGTGTCTCATCGAGGGATAGAGGCCAAGCCCGACAAGATTAGAGCAATTGAGCAGATTCAAGCACCCAGCACAGTCAAGGATGTGAGGTCTTTAATTGGATTTGTTGCTGCGCTGAGTAGGTTCATCTCCAAGTCTGCCGAGTGCGCCCTACCATTCTTCAAAATTTTGAAGAAGGCATCACCCATGAGGTGGACCCCGGAGGCAGAAGTAGCGCTGCAAGACTTAAAAACCTACCTTTCCTCTGTTCCCACCTTGGTCGCTCCCAAACCACACGAGCTGTTGCTGCTATATCTAGCAGCAACCAATCAAGTGGTTAGTGCAGCCCCGGTGGCACAACGGGAAGTGGAAGAATGAGCAGTTGTAGCTACTGTCCTCTCCGAAGAAGGAAGTTAACCAGTTGCAGCAGGATTGAGCGCAGATCAAGAGAAAGAAGAGCAGGATAATGAAAGCAATTGCAACACCATGGCAAGGAAGAAGGTAGTGCAGCGACCAGTTTACTTTGTTAGCTCCCTATTACAGGGGGGTAGATCAAGGTACTCTGGGGTACAGAAATTAATCTTCGGCCTCATCATGGCCTCGAGGGAAGCTGCGCCAATACTTCCAAGCCCACGAGATCACGGTTGTCCCTCGTTTTCCTCCGCAACGCATATGGAGGAACCTTGAAGCCACCGACAGGATAGTTGAATGGGCACTGAATTATCAAGCTTTGGACTGAAGTACGAAAGCACCTCAACCATTCAGAGCAGAGCACTGGCAGAGTTTATTGCAGAATGGACACCAACTCCATATGAAGAGACGCCGGAAACAGTCATCCCCGGCAAGGAAGCACCCCAAGAGTGGATCATGTACTTTGATGGTGCTTTCTCACTATAGGGTGCGGGGGTTGGTGTGCTCTTCGTCACACCCACCGGATAGCACCTGAAGTATGTAATCCAAATGCACTTTCCCCCAGAAAGGGCTACCAACAACACTGTAGAGGATTAAGGGCTCCTTGCTGGGCTCATGATTGTGATAGAGTGTGGGATTAAGAAGCTGATCATCCGTGGAGATTCACAGCTTGTGGTGAGACAAGTGAACAAGGATTACCAGAGCCCGTTAATGGAGGCATATATTGAAGAAGTGAGGAAGTTGGAGGAACACTTTGACGCCCCCCCCCCCCCCCCCCCCCCCCCCCCCCCCCCCCCCCCCCCCCCCCCCCCCCCCCCCCCCCCCCCCCCCCCCCCCCCCCCCCCCCCCCCCCCCCCCCCCCCCCCCCCCCCCCCCCCCCCCCCCCCCCCCCCCCCCCCCCCCCCCCCCCCCCCCCCCCCCCCCCCCCCCCCCCCCCCCCCCCCCCCCCCCCCCCCCCCCCCCCCCCCCCCCCCCCCCCCCCCCCCCCCCCCCCCCCCCCCCCCCCCCCCCCCCCCCCCCCCCCCCCCCCCCCCCCCCCCCCCCCCCCCCCCCCCCCCCCCCCCCCCCCCCCCCCCCCCCCCCCCCCCCCCCCCCCCCCCCCCCCCCCCCCCCCCCCCCCCCCCCCCCCCCCCCCCCCCCCCCCCCCCCCCCCCCCCCCCCCCCCCCCCCCCCCCCCCCCCCCCCCCCCCCCCCCCCCCCCCCCCCCCCCCCCCCCCCCCCCCCCCCCCCCCCCCCCCCCCCCCCCCCCCCCCCCCCCCCCCCCCCCCCCCCCCCCCCCCCCCCCCCCCCCCCCCCCCCCCCCCCCCCCCCCCCCCCCCCCCCCCCCCCCCCCCCCCCCCCCCCCCCCCCCCCCCCCCCCCCCCCCCCCCCCCCCCCCCCCCCCCCCCCCCCCCCCCCCCCCCCCCCCCCCCCCCCCCCCCCCCCCCCCCCCCCCCCCCCCCCCCCCCCCCCCCCCCCCCCCCCCCCCCCCCCCCCCCCCCCCCCCCCCCCCCCCCCCCCCCCCCCCCCCCCCCCCCCCCCCCCCCCCCCCCCCCCCCCCCCCCCCCCCCCCCCCCCCCCCCCCCCCCCCCCCCCCCCCCCCCCCCCCCCCCCCCCCCCCCCCCCCCCCCCCCCCCCCCCCCCCCCCCCCCCCCCCCCCCCCCCCCCCCCCCCCCCCCCCCCCCCCCCCCCCCCCCCCCCCCCCCCCCCCCCCCCCCCCCCCCCCCCCCCCCCCCCCCCCCCCCCCCCCCCCCCCCCCCCCCCCCCCCCCCCCCCCCCCCCCTCCCTAGTCAATGGGGCAGAAGCAGTGGTCCCCACGGAACTCATATACGGGTCACCTCGAGTATTGGCCTATGATGAAGTAGCGCAAGAACAACACCGGCGTGACGATGCTCTGCTACTTGAGGAGAACCGTATCCTCACTGCTGTATGTGCTACACGATACCAGCAGGCCCTATGTCGCTATCACAGCCGCAGGGTCCATGCCCGGAGTCTTAAGGAAGGCGACCTTGTCCTTAGGCATGTTCAGTCCGCCAAGGGTTCCAACAAGTTGATGCCGAAGTGGGAAGGCCCTTACCGGGTAGTATGAGATACCAGACCTGGCGCAGTCCATCTGGATACTGAAGATGGCATCAAGGTGCAAAACTCATGCAATATTGAGCATCTTCGGAAGATCAACATGTAAGGCGCGGCTGTCGGGCCCTGCCCCGGCAGCCACACTTTTGTACAAGCCTTGCCGATGCTGCATGTAACCCTTTGTACAAAGGCAAGCGCAGACCCTGAGCAGTAGATAAATAAATGAAGCGTTGTCCCGCCCCCCTAAAACTTGCATGCAAGCAAATCATAACATGAACTTGCCATGAGCATGTAGATGAGATCATATGTTGCTACTGCTTCCCTCTGCACTAACTGAAGGATTCTTGCCGCGGACTCGATCCCGAAAAGAAGAAAAGGGTACAAGCCTACATATCAAGCCACGACAAGACAAACAAATAAGTTCTCTTTTTATCCATACGTGCCTCTGTAAGAAGAAAACTTGTGCATAGACAAACATTGTCACCTTCGAAGCACTTGTGCTCCCATCCTTTGACCCGAACGTTGCTTCGGTCAGGAAGGTCATAGTGGCATTTGACAAGAAAAAGCTTGACAAGGAGCCGGTCCCTCTCCATATTTTTGAAGCCCGGCAGGCCCAGCCTTCGCGTCAACAATGGAAGGCACCGGCAAGATAGCTTGCCGAGGAAACTTGTTTACTTAAAAGTATGAAGGTGCCCATCCTTTGCATGGATATGCTACATGTAGAAGTACCCGGCAAGGCTTGTCTTTTTCATTAATATTTTGAAGCAAGTACAGATCTTAGAGAACACAGACATGGATAAAATAGATTACATATTTAGATTAAAATTTGGCAAGTGCCTAAATGTTTTAGACTGAAAAAAGATAAGTGCCCCGTAATCCCTTTCTTGTCCCTCTACTCCTAGGAACTACGGTGGGAGGTGAAGAGGGCAAAACGAGCGCCTGGGCAAAAGCCCAGTCTGACCCCGTTAGGCCCATGGGAAGGAGCCTGACAAGATCGGGAGGGCGCGGACGAAGGTGATGGTGAAGAGAGCGGCGGAGGGATCCCCTGGTCATCGCCACCAGGGCCAGCAGGACGCGGCAGGGTGAACAAAGCCGGAGCCCATGAGCAAGCCTGCTGGAGCCCAGCTGGAAGGCTGCTGGAGGAGCCGGAGACACCATCCACACCTCAACATCCAACTCCCAAGCAGATCGCCTTGCTGGGGAGGAGATGCAAGTGCAGATGGTGGTGCTGCCGACTGACGGTGACGGTGTGGCTGGTGTTTAGCTAGAGTTGGACTCGGAGCCGTCGTCCTCCCCATTGGCTCCGCCGTCACTGTCCTCCTGGTCGCTGTCGCTCGAGGAGGAGCTATCATCGTCGATCGAGCTCCCCGTGCAGCACCCTAAACGAGCACCCGAAAGCCCGAAGACCTTGACGGAGAGCAAGGTGGTGTCCATTAGCTTGAAATGGAGAACGTGCCCCGCCGCCAAGCTGTGGGCACGTGCGAAGGTCTTCCAGCCATGCTTGAGAAACATGACATGGGGAACGGGGAACTCCACGTCCGCCCGCATGCTGCCATTGCAACAAACCCTCATGTCCAGCCTCAGTCCCGGTGGCTGTTCGATCTCCATTACCCTCGCGAATGGGGTAGGAAGCCGAAGGCGGCTGTGCGGGGGCCCGCGCAGCTTGACGATAAACTCCAATGGCTGGTCCCCGACGTGGCCTTCATTCGGGTTCTGAATGGCCGGGGAGGCATGATCAGGGTCCCCCCCCCCCCCCCCCCCCCCCCCCCCCCCCCCCCCCCCCCCCCCCCCCCCCCCCCCCCCCCCCCCCCCCCCCCCCCCCCCCCCCCCCCCCCCCCCCCCCCCCCCCCCCCCCCCCCCCCCCCCCCCCCCCCCCCCCCCCCCCCCCCCCCCCCCCCCCCCCCCCCCCCCCCCCCCCCCCCCCCCCCCCCCCCCCCCCCCCCCCCCCCCCCCCCCCCCCCCCCCCCCCCCCCCCCCCCCCCCCCCCCCCCCCCCCCCCCCCCCCCCCCCCCCCCCCCCCCCCCCCCCCCCCCCCCCCCCCCCCCCCCCCCCCCCCCCCCCCCCCCCCCCCCCCCCCCCCCCCCCCCCCCCCCCCCCCCCCCCCCCCCCCCCCCCCCCCCCCCCCCCCCCCCCCCCCCCCCCCCCCCCCCCCCCCCCCCCCCCCCCCCCCCCCCCCCCCCCCCCCCCCCCCCCCCCCCCCCCCCCCCCCCCCCCCCCCCCCCCCCCCCCCCCCCCCCCCCCCCCCCCCCCCCCCCCCCCCCCCCCCCCCCCCCCCCCCCCCCCCCCCCCCCCCCCCCCCCCCCCCCCCCCCCCCCCCCCCCCCCCCCCCCCCCCCCCCCCCCCCCCCCCCCCCCCCCCCCCCCCCCCCCCCCCCCCCCCCCCCCCCCCCCCCCCCCCCCCCCCCCCCCCCCCCCCCCCCCCCCCCCCCCCCCCCCCCCCCCCCCCCCCCCCCCCCCCCCCCCCCCCCCCCCCCCCCCCCCCCCCCCCCCCCCCCCCCCCCCCCCCCCCCCCCCCCCCCCCCCCCCCCCCCCCCCCCCCCCCCCCCCCCCCCCCCCCCCCCCCCCCCCCCCCCCCCCCCCCCCCCCCCCCCCCCCCCCCCCCCCCCCCCCCCCCCCCCCCCCCCCCCCCCCCCCCCCCCCCCCCCCCCCCCCCCCCCCCCCCCCCCCCCCCCCCCCCCCCCCCCCCCCCCCCCCCCCCCCCCCCCCCCCCCCCCCCCCCCCCCCCCCCCCCCCCCCCCCCCCCCCCCCCCCCCCCCCCCCCCCCCAGGAGCTTTCATCGTCGATCGAGCTCCCCGTGCAGCACCCTAAGCGAGCACCCGAAAGCCCGAAGACATTGACGGAGAGCAAGGTGGCATCCATTAGCTTGAAATGCAGAACATGCCCCGCCGCCAAGCTGTGGGCATGTGCGAAGGTCTTCCAGCCATGCCTGAGAAACATGACATGGGGAACGGGGAACTCCACATCCGCCCGCATGCTGCCATTGCAACAACCCCTCATGTCCAGCCTCAGTCCCGGTGGCTGTTCGATCTCCATTACCCTCGCGAATGGGGTAGGAAGCCGAAGGAGGCTATGCGGGGGCCCGCGCAGCTTAACGATAAACTCCAACGGCTGGTCCCTGACATGGCCTTCATTCGGGTTCTGAATGGCCGGGGGAGGCATGATCAGGGTGCCACCTCGCCCTCCTCGTCCCTGAGCGCCACGATGGCCACGTCCGCGTCCTCTACCACCTCCACTTACGGCGGGATCCACCTCCGCGTCCCCAGCGGGAGGAGGGAGGCATTGTCGAGCAGAAACCCTTGCCGCCACCGCCGGAGCACCACTGCACCCTCTCCCCCTTGCCATGATGGAGATATGATATCAGAAGGAAGAAGGAAGGAATTGGTGTGAGTCAGCGCCTCTCTCACATTCCCTTTTATAGGCGAGCGGAGCCGAGGGCTGGCTCCTCACCCAGGTGGCGACTGCCCCATTCCGCCAATATGACTCCTCTGTGCCACTAACGGTGCACGGAATCAAGGCCGACCCCTAGCGCCAATCCACGACGCCTGGCTTTCTGCCATGGCGCTCATTCCCGCGCCCTCCCTGTCCGCCACCAACCCTGCGCAATGCATGCAACACATGTGGCGAAGGCACCAGGAGCGGGGAAGCTAGTGGAATGGCAGTTATCACCCCATGAACTCTGGACGTGGGTAGCCCACAGATCATGGCTTAAATGTCCCCCGTATTGTCTTGCACGATGCGCGAAAAAACCCGGAAACTGACTCAAGCACAGGTTAATGAAGAAGCAAGGGAAATATAAAAAATGAGCTACCACAAGCCCTCTGCCTGTGTACCTGGTAGGGCCTACCCCAAAGACGCTCGGCAGCATGTTCCAGCCAGGCCTGGGGGCTCCTATCAGTGCAAGAAACCTTGGCGTATGTTGCCTAGACTGTACACAGGCACGGAGGCAAGGTTGCTACAGCAAGACAATACCAAGATAAGGAGATAGCTCTTTGAGGAATCAAAGTGCGGATCATGAACAACAAGACAAGACAAAAGAGCAATGTATCACTAAGGAAAAACCTCCCTTGCCGGGCAGGAGAGCCCGGTCGAGGCCACATCGAAGACAGGTCTCAAGACTCCCTCGGCAGGCTTACCGGGGACTCCGAGGGCGGATCACCCTGCCAAGAGACCACCGCTCCACCGCACAGTGACTCAAGTCACTTATCTGTGTGGTGTCGAGCCCCCAAGTGATTAAGTGGCTATCATCTGGCATGTGGCAGCCATTTGGGGAGAAGATTCACCCTGCATGACACCCGTCCAAAGGCGTGTCAGGCAGACAGGGCGAGAGACAGCTAAAGTAGCACGGCAAGGCTTGCCGGGCTACTTTCACGATGTGACACTAAGCGGCGCATTTAATGCGCCTTGTCCTGTCTGCAGAGTTAGGTATGATAGCAAAGTTTTCTATCTACTCACTGCATAATGACTGATTTGCCACTGTGGTAACCCCTTAGCCTATAAAAGGAGGGCCATGGTGACCTAAAATAGGATTCGTACCCTTGTACACTCTTACGCGCGTAGCTGCTCTCCCCGAGGCGACCTTGCAAGGCTTGAGTGCTGCGTGTTCATCACGATCCTCCATCCAATCCAACAAAGGAGGAGTAGGGTTTTACGCTTCGCAGCGGCCCGAACCTAGGTAAAAACCACCGTGTCACCATTGGCGTGCTGTACCTACGGTCTCCGCTCTTTGTGCAACGTGCCCCTCCCCCTTTCCAAACCAAGGGGCCAAGGGACCCATAGGTGATCGTGTTCCGCCATGGCATGTGACTTCACCATGATATCATCCATGTAAGCCTCAACATTCAGACTGATTTGAGTGAGCAAGCACTTCTGAATCAAGCGCATAAAGGTAGCACCGGCATTTTTGAGACCGAATGGCATGGTGACATCTCGAAAACACCTGAAAGGGGTGATGAAGGAAGTTTTAATTTCATCCGGTCCGTACAGTTGGATTTGATGGTACCCGGAGAACGCATCAAGAAAAGACAAACACTCACACCCGAAGTGGAATCCACTATTTGGTCGATTCGGGGGAGCGGGAAATGATCCTTTGGGCAGGCCGATTGATGTGCTTGAAGTCGATACGCATAAGGAGCGACTTGTCCTTGGGAACCATGACGACATTGGCGAGCCACTTTGAGTGGTAAACCTCGCATATGAATTCAGCCGCCAGTAACCGAGCCACTTCTTCCCCGATCGCCTTCCTCTTCTCTGCAGCTGAGCCACGAAGATGCTCCTTAACAGGCTTGGCCTGTGAATCAACTATCAAACATTGTTCAGCCAGTCCCCTGGGCACACCTGGCATGTCAGATGGTTTCCATGCGTAGATGTCCTAGTTCTCACGAAGGAACTGGATGAGCATGGCTTCCTATTTGCTGTCGAGTGTTGTGGAGATGTTCGTTGGAGCTGCCGCAGGAGCCCACGGGTGAATGTGGACCTGTTTTGTCAATCCCGCCGACTGGAAAGAGGAATCAGAGGCTGGCTTCTTGGATCAAAGAAAATCAGTCAGATCAGCATTTCTCTTGTACTCTTCCAATTCCAACATTACCAGATGCTCATCAACGATTTTGGATCCTTGCTGAAGACACTCCTCGGCTCTTTGCCTATTCCCCGTAACCGTGATTACACCCTTGGGTCCGGGCATCTTCAGCTTGAGGTATACGTAACATGGACGGGCCATGAAACACGCATAAGTCGGTCAGCCAAGGATAATGTGATAGGCACTATGAAAGTCCACCACTTCAAACGTCAGTTTCTCCTTCTGAAAATTCTTCAAGTCACCAAAAACCACATTGAGAGCAATCTGACCGAGTGAGTTTGCCTTCTTCCCTGGAATGACTCCGTGGAACTGCATGTTACTCTCACTGAGTCGGGACCTCAGAATGTCGATTCCTTCAGGGTCCCAGCATAGAGTATGTTCAAACCACTCCCACCATCCATGAGGACCTTACGCAACCGAGTGCCTCCCACAACTAGATAAACCACTAGCGCCTGTGGCCCAGGGGTAGCAATGTGAGCTGGGTGGTCTGACTGATCAGAAGTTATGGGGGTTTTTGACCACTTGAGATATGTCATAGTCGCTAGAACGGCCATATTCACCTCTCTGTTAATGACTTTCAGTCAGCTTTTGCTCTCAACGTTAGTGAAAATCACTAGAGTGGCATTGACCTTGGGGTAATCCTCAGCCTTTTCTTCACTGTCATCTTCCGGGCTCTTCTCACTTGACTGATCTTCATGGAACTGCTGAATCAACAACCTCCACTGTCGAGTGGTATGATTGGGTAAAATCAGGTTACCCTTCTCGTCTTTCTTGGTGTGAATGGCACACGTCAGATCAAGGACATCTTGCCCCGACTGATTGTTGGGGAATGTAGTAATTTCAAAAAAAATTCTATGCACACGCAAGATCATGGTGATGCATAGCAACGAGAGGGGAGAGTGTTGTCTACGTACCCTCGTAGACCTTAAGCGGAAGCATTTTTCAACATGGTTGATGTAGTCGTACACCTTCACGATCCGTCCTGATAAAGTACCGAATGTACGGCACCTCCGCGTTCAGCACACGTTCAACTCGATGACGTCCTCGCCTTCTTGATCCAGCAAGAGGGGCGAAGTAGTAGATGAGTTCCGGCAGCACGACGGTGTGGTGACGGTGTTGGTGAAGAACAATCTCCGCAGGGCTTCGCCTAAGCACTACGAAAACTATGACGGAGGATAAACTAGAGGGGACGGGGTTGCCGGCACACGGCTTGGTGTTTCTTGATGTGTCATGGGTGCTAGCCCTACCCCTCTATTTATATGTTGAGCCTTGGGGTCGAAACTTGGAGTAAAAGCCTCCACAAAGTCGGTTTCACCTGAAAGGCAAGAGTCCTTCTCAGACTCTAGGGCGAGACGCCAGGGTTCCCGGCGTCTGGACCCAGACGCCAGGGACCCTGGCGTCTGGCCCCTAGACTCCGCAAAACTTCCTTTTGTGCTTTCCAAAAACCTCATGGGCTTTCCCCTTTGGCCCAGATAAAGTGTTCTCGTGCCCAAACATTTCAGGAAACATCCGAAACCCCTTCCGATGGATTCCAGAACCCTTTCGGAGATCAAACACTACTATCCACATATCAATCTTTACTTCCGGACCATTCCGGAGTTCCTCGTCATATCCGTGATCTCATCCAAAACTCCGAACAACATTCGGTCACCAACATACCTAACTCATAGTACTATATCGTCAACGAACGTTAAGCGTGCGGACCCTACGGGTTTGAGAACTATGTAGACATGACCGAGACACCTCTCTGGTCAATAACCAATAGCAGAACCTGGATGCCCATATTGGCTCCTACATATTCTACGAAGATTTTTATCAGTCAGACTGCATAACATCATACGTTGTTCCCTTTGTCATCAGTATGTTACTTGCCCAAGATTCGATCGTTGGTATCTCAATACCTAGTTCAATCTCGTTACCAGCAAGTCTCTTTACTCGTTTCGTAATACATCATCCCACAACTAACTCATTAGTTACAATGCTTGCAAGGCTTATAGTGATGTGCATTACCGAGTGGGCCCAGAGATACCTCCCCCCCCCCCCCCCCCCCCCCCCCCCCCCCCCCCCCCCCCCCCCCCCCCCCCCCCCCCCCCCCCCCCCCCCCCCCCCCCCCCCCCCCCCCCCCCCCCCCCCCCCCCCCCCCCCCCCCCCCCCCCCCCCCCCCCCCCCCCCCCCCCCCCCCCCCCCCCCCCCCCCCCCCCCCCCCCCCCCCCCCCCCCCCCCCCCCCCCCCCCCCCCCCCCCCCCCCCCCCCCCCCCCCCCCCCCCCCCCCCCCCCCCCCCCCCCCCCCCCCCCCCCCCCCCCCCCCCCCCCCCCCCCCCCCCCCCCCCCCCCCCCCCCCCCCCCCCCCCCCCCCCCCCCCCCCCCCCCCCCCCCCCCCCCCCCCCCCCCCCCCCCCCCCCCCCCCCCCCCCCCCCCCCCCCCCCCCCCCCCCCCCCCCCCCCCCCCCCCCCCCCCCCCCCCCCCCCCCCCCCCCCCCCCCCCCCCCCCCCCCCCCCCCCCCCCCCCCCCCCCCCCCCCCCCCCCCCCCCCCCCCCCCCCCCCCCCCCCCCCCCCCCCCCCCCCCCCCCCCCCCCCCCCCCCCCCCCCCCCCCCCCCCCCCCCCCCCCCCCCCCCCCCCCCCCCCCCCCCCCCCCCCCCCCCCCCCCCCCCCCCCCCCCCCCCCCCCCCCCCCCCCCCCCCCCCCCCCCCCCCCCCCCCCCCCCCCCCCCCCCCCCCCCCCCCCCCCCCCCCCCCCCCCCCCCCCCCCCCCCCCCCCCCCCCCCCCCCCCCCCCCCCCCCCCCCCCCCCCCCCCCCCCCCCCCCCCCCCCCCCCCCCCCCCCCCCCCCCCCCCCCCCCCCCCCCCCCCCCCCCCCCCCCCCCCCCCCCCCCCCCCCCCCCCCCCCCCCCCCCCCCCCCCCCCCCCCCCCCCCCCCCCCCCCCCCCCCCCCCCCCCCCCCCCCCCCCCCCCCCCCCCCCCCCCCCCCCCCCCCCCCCCCCCCCCCCCCCCCCCCCCCCCCCCCCCCCCCCCCCCCCCCCCCCCCCCCCCCCCCCCCCCCCCCCCCCCCCCCCCCCCCCCCCCCCCCCCCCCCCCCCCCCCCCCCCCCCCCCCCCCCCCCCCCCCCCCCCCCCCCCCCCCCCCCCCCCCCCCCCCCCCCCCCCCCCCCCCCCCCCCCCCCCCCCCCCCCCCCCCCCCCCCCCCCCCCCCCCCCCCCCCCCCCCCCCCCCCCCCCCCCCCCCCCCCCCCCCCCCCCCCCCCCCCCCCCCCCCCCCCCCCCCCCCCCCCCCCCCCCCCCCCCCCCCCCCCCCCCCCCCCCCCCCCCCCCCCCCCCCCCCCCCCCCCCCCCCCCCCCCCCCCCCCCCCCCCCCCCCCCCCCCCCCCCCCCCCCCCCCCCCCCCCCCCCCCCCCCCCCCCCCCCCCCCCCCCCCCCCCCCCCCCCCCCCCCCCCCCCCCCCCCCCCCCCCCCCCCCCCCCCCCCCCCCCCCCCCCCCCCCCCCCCCCCCCCCCCCCCCCCCCCCCCCCCCCCCCCCCCCCCCCCCCCCCCCCCCCCCCCCCCCCCCCCCCCCCCCCCCCCCCCCCCCCCCCCCCCCCCCCCCCCCCCCCCCCCCCCCCCCCCCCCCCCCCCCCCCCCCCCCCCCCCCCCCCCCCCCCCCCCCCCCCCCCCCCCCCCCCCCCCCCCCCCCCCCCCCCCCCCCCCCCCCCCCCCCCCCCCCCCCCCCCCCCCCCCCCCCCCCCCCCCCCCCCCCCCCCCCCCCCCCCCCCCCCCCCCCCCCCCCCCCCCCCCCCCCCCCCCCCCCCCCCCCCCCCCCCCCCCCCCCCCCCCCCCCCCCCCCCCCCCCCCCCCCCCCCCCCCCCCCCCCCCCCCCCCCCCCCCCCCCCCCCCCCCCCCCCCCCCCCCCCCCCCCCCCCCCCCCCCCCCCCCCCCCCCCCCCCCCCCCCCCCCCCCCCCCCCCCCCCCCCCCCCCCCCCCCCCCCCCCCCCCCCCCCCCCCCCCCCCCCCCCCCCCCCCCCCCCCCCCCCCCCCCCCCCCCCCCCCCCCCCCCCCCCCCCCCCCCCCCCCCCCCCCCCCCCCCCCCCCCCCCCCCCCCCCCCCCCCCCCCCCCCCCCCCCCCCCCCCCCCCCCCCCCCCCCCCCCCCCCCCCCCCCCCCCCCCCCCCCCCCCCCCCCCCCCCCCCCCCCCCCCCCCCCCCCCCCCCCCCCCCCCCCCCCATCAACAACCTCCACTGTCGAGTGGTATGATTGGGTAAAATCAGGTTACCCTTCTCGTCTTTCTTGGTGTGAATGGCACACGTCAGATCAAGGACATCTTGCCCTGACTGATCCCTATTCTTTTTGGGTATTCACTGCTCTCTGACATTCCCTTTGAACTTGCCTTGTGCAGCCATGGTGGTTGCTTCTGCTTGACCAGTAGCTTCAGCTTTGAGCTTCAGTTTCCGACTGGGATTAGTGTTGTTGGGGTCATGCTCATTAGCTTTTCCCTTGCCGCTGTGGAGATGATCTTCTTCTTCTCCATTCACATACCAAGTGGCAATCTCCATCATTCGGTTCTTGTTCCAGATCGGCCAAATTTCAGGATGAGTTCTCTGTACCTGACACCTTTTTTGAAGGCACCAACTGCTTGATGCTCTGTAACATTCTCCACCACATGGTGAAGCCTGGTAAAATGCTTTATGTATTCTCTCGAAGTTTCATTCAGCTTTTGAACACAGTGCTACAATTCAGTCAGCCCAGCAAGACGCTTGCAAGTTCCTTCGAATGTTATAATGAACACTCGAGCCAAGTCTTCCCAACAGTATATTCTAGCAGGAGCCAACTGGTTCAACCATGCCCGGGCCGATCCTTCTAGCATCAAGGGCAAATGTTTCATGGCAACATAATCATTGCCTCTGCCAATCTGCACAGCCACTCGGTAATCTTCTAACCATGTATTTGGCTTTGACTCGCAAGTGAACTTGTTCACCCCTGTAGCCAACCTGAAGTTGGGTGGTATCTCAGAAGCCCATATGGCCCTGCTGAAACACTCAGGCCCAGAGATAAACATGCCACTTCCACTCGGATAATCTCTATCCAAACCGTCTCGGTGAGCTCTGCCTCTGTCAACTAGATTTTACATGAGGACTGGCCTTGCATTAAATCCAGGATCGATTGGCTCTCTCCGCTCGTCGCTGTATGGGTGCCTGTCATCGTACCGCTGGGGCGCATATGATCCACTCCTCGGAGGGGGCGTTGGCACTCGACGGCGGTCATCACGGTGCTGACGAGGAGCAAACTGACCGCGGCCTTGATCCAGGTACTGATCCTGGTGATAACCGCGGTCTTCGCGTTGCGGAGGCGATCTTGGGCTGTGAGCCAACTGGACTGTGTCCGCCCTTACAGATCTGCTATGAATTCTATTGCGTGACTGGGAAACGGTTGAATTATGTTCCCTAGCCGCTCTGAGCAACGCTCGGATCTGCCGAAAACCTTCTCCATCTTCGGATCGGGATGGCTGGATGGAATCTGCAATCCGCGTAGCAGCCGTAACATTTTGGATCAGAGTGTGGAATACCTGATACTGATTTTGCGATCCACCCAGGAACAGTTGCCACTGCCGTCGATTGGAACTTGGGGGTTGCCTGCGAGTGCAGTTTTTGAGTGACTTCTGAAGCTCCTCCAGATGTGTACGCTCAGCCAGAGTGGCCACGCCCACAACCTCCAAAGCCTGGGCCTCGGCCGTCGCCAGTGATGGGAGTCTGAAGGACCTGCTCATTCCTGCATAGCAGTTCTTCCCTTTGTTCCTCAGTGAGGGCCTGTGGGTAATACTCGTCGTTGACATGCGACGGACCACCGCTCTCACCACCACCACAGGGAAATCCTGGTGGGCTACGCTGGGAGGCAATCACGAGGACTTCCGCCGCCGGGTCGTTGCTCTCACACTCGGAAGGTGCATCCGAGTGATCAACCAGTGGATCGAACAAGCCGTAGAGGGACGCATCCAGCTTGATTTCCGCGATCTGCAGAGTGGATGACTGATGAGCCACTGCATGTCTCACCCACCACCGAGAGGAACTGGATCGCCTGCGGCAGCGAGCAATGGGGAGGGAAAATGCCACCGGAGCCAACTAATATTGAATTGATGAGTGCCGGAGGAGGACGCCACAAGAACTTGCAGGGAAGTGCGCCGCCCTATGAATAGGGAGTGCCTCGACGTCCAGAGGGGCTTCTTGGAGCCATGCCGAGTCGTCAGCGACAAAACTGAGAGCGCCGAGACAGATCTCGCGACCCAGGGACAGTCCGCCGCTGGAAACCGTGATGAAGAAGTTTGAAGAACGCAACCACGCCAGAAGTCGCTTAGACGCCTGCCCCACAATGGACGCCAACTGTCATGGGAACAGATCTGACAGTAGAGGATAGGGGTACGTATAGAAGGGCAGAGCCTAGCTATGGCGAGGTTGTACACTCGGATTTACGAGTTGAGGCCCCTCTCAGAAGAGGTAAAGACCGTACATCTTGGTGCTACGGGAGCTTTGTTATCTGGTGTGTTGAATTACAGGGGTGCGAACCCTTGTGCAGGAGCGGAGGGGCGGCTTATATAGATTCTGCTGGCTCCTCATGAATGCCCGGTTACCCAAGGGTTCGATGGATAAGTAAAAGGTGCTAGCATTACTGGTAACGCCTATATTTGATGATCTTTATGGCAAGGAACTGATTGCCCGACCGTTTACATCCCCGGGTGGCTCTAGGTCTTCTGTCTTCGAGTGACTCTTGGTACTCTGAGTGAGCAAGGACGTTCGAGTGGTGTAGAGGTTACCGAGTGGATCCTGAGTCTGAGTGACTTGTACGCTGCTGTCATTCTAGTTGATCCCTCCTTTCTAACTTTGTAGGTCTAGGAGTCTTGTATGTAATGACCTTGGGTAGGGTATGTAGGTCAGGCCTGGGACCCTACCCTAGGTACATGTCCTTTTCACCCCCTTAATGTGGATCCTAAGATGAAGCCTGTTCGATAGTTCCTCTGTTGCTTTAACGAGGAGAGGCGTAAGGCTATTGGGGAAGAAGTGGCCCGGATCCTAGCTACCGGGTTAATCATTGAAGTTTTTCATCCTCAGTGGTTGGATAATCATGTGCTAGTGCTCAAGAAAAATGGCACTTGGCGTATGTGTGTGGATTACACAGATCTCAACAAGGCTTGTCCAACTGATCCTTTTGCTCTCTCCCGTATTGACCAGATTGTGGATGCCACGACGGGTTGTGAGAGTTTGTGTTTTCTGGATGCTTATTCTGGTTATTATCAGATCAAGATGGCAGTGGAAGATCAGGAAAATACAACTTTTATCATCCCCTTTGGAGCTTTTTGTTATGTGTGTATGCCTTTTGGGCTCAAGAGTGCCCAGGCGACTTATCAGCGTTGTGTTCAGAACTACTTTCATAAGCAGATTGGACGGAACGTTCGTGCCTATGTGGATGACATAGTGGTTAAGTCAAGGAAGAAACAAACCTTTCTTGAGGATCTGAAGGAGACCTTTGATAATCTCAGGGTGTACAAGATGATGCTTAACCCAGCCAAGTGCATTTTCGGCTTGCCCGAAGGCAAATTGCTTGGTTTCCTGGCTGTTAGAGCAGGGCATCGAAGCTAACCCAGAGAAAATTGAGGCTATTACCTCTCTTTCTAAGACGGCATGTATCAATGATTTTCAGTGCCTGCACTACAAAAAAATACACTTCCGTGATGATACATGTTTGTCACAGTAGGTCACGTTTTCTGTCATGAATGCACATCCATGACGATTTTATGACAGAATCAAGATAGTCATACCTGTGCTGTTATAGAAGTGTTCCATGACATTACCAAAATTACCATCACGGAAGTGTCCACTTCCATGACGATAAATGGCGCGTCATGGATGTGCTTTCGTCAAGGGTGACCGACATGTGGCATCCACCGTAACGGGTCATCGTTAAGCTATCGGGTCCGGTTTTGCATCCGATAACCCGCTAACAGCCTAGACCAATGAGGATTTTCCATGTGTAAAATTCTCATTGACCGGAGGAAACATGTGTTGGCTCACCATTGGGACAGATGTCATCCATTCATTGGACAAGAGGCGCCTATGATACATCGACATGTGGCATGACCCAACAGAGGCCCATTCCGGTGAAAAGGCCAGCCTGTTTGACTTGGTCAAAAGGTAACGGGCCGGCCCACTGAAAGCCTGTTAACGGCCTGTTTGTATATAGCCCATTTACGACCCGCTAACTCACGGCCCGTTACGGCCTATAGGAATTAAGCCCATTAGCTTCATCTGGGCCGTCCAATATGATTCCAGCCCGTTGTAACTTGCGGCCCATGTATTGTCCATGATGTCTTTTGGCCCATACGAGGCCATTTGTAACTCTTGGCCCATTAACGGCCCGTGGTGAATCTGGCCCGCAATGAACAGTGTACCGCTTTATACCCATTAATGGCCCATTATTCCATTGGGCCATTTCCAACCCATGTTATCTTTCGGCCTTCTCAGGGCCCATTTATTCTTGGGCTCATTTCCAGCATTCGGTTACTTACGGCCCGTTGCTGGCCTTTTATGCTTATGGGCCAAATTCAGCCCGTGGTTACAATCGGCCCATTTGCGGCCCATTAATCCGTTGAGCCATTTTCGTAGAGCCATCAAATACGACCGATTAACGACGACCCGTTATTGTCGGCCCATGAATGAACGATTCCAAATCTAGCCCATTTACGTCCCATAATGCGGTCTGTTATTGGCCCGTGTTTGGCCTATCGATCATACGGCACGTAGAAGGCCCATTGATGCTACGGCCCATAGAAGGCCCATTGTTTCTACGGCCCTTAGAAGGCCCATAGTTTCTACGGCCCCTAGGAGGCCCATGGTAACTACAGTAAATATGTAGCCCATGGTTATTGTGGCCTAGTTTTAAAAAATAGGTTATTGCGGCCACTAGCAAACCGCGGAAAAAGAACTGCACTGACTACAAGCAAACAAATAAACAAGACAACAAGGAAATAAATAAGCAAGAAACTTACGCTAGGCTATCATGGCTATTACACATATTACATCCACTGGGCATCAAAGTTCGCCACCAGTGCACATATAGGGAACAAAGCAGCATATCATATACACTGGTTGTCAAAGTTGGCGACCAATGCAAATAAACGCCGCAGCAAAACAAGTCCAAAACTGAGACCACTTCATAAGAGCTCAAGAAATGATATCCTGGGTACCCATAATGCTGGCAAGATGCTTAGCGAGTTTATTAACTTTCTCTTATTTAGCGCTTAAATCCTCCAGCACTTGCTGTTGCACCAGAAAGTATGCATCCGAATTCTGTAGGGACTTCCTCAGTCCTTTGGCTTCCTGTCGCATAACATCTAATCGATGTATTTCAACTTGAAGTTGAGACTCAAGAAGCCGAACTGATTCAGGCAGCGAGTTCGAAGAGCTGGTGCCAGCAGTAGTAGCCAGTAACTCGAACACTACATCAAGATAGGACTTTGGGGTTGTCTCAGTGTCTTCAATATAGTTTTTATCAGCTTTCTTGGAGACCAACAGGGTGTCTCACTATCTTGAACCTTATCTGCATTACTTCCTTTACCATTGCATAACGGGGTACTCTTCTCCAATATTTTATCCACGTTCTAAAAGAGAAACAAACAAACACATCACAGGTTTACCATGTTGTATATGAAACTCATTTTGGTATACCAGTTCAGTAGTAAGGTGGACAGGATAACAGCATGAAACAAACATATATCTATGCAGTATAGTCACTGTATGGTCTATATCATTCTAGTTTATGTTCCCAAATCAAGATAGAGACAATTCGAATCATATATATTTAAGACACAACAACATAGACAGAATATAAGTGTGGGAAACTACACAACAATAACAACACTTGTAATGTGCATGGCATGAGAACATAACTGTTTGTTTAATTGAAACTGAAATCAACATAGAGCAAGTTACCACAGCAAACATGTTAAAGAAATAGGTTTAAAACATACCTGTTGTGCCATTGGAGTTTCAATTGCATCCTTCAACTTTTAAATTAGTTGGTATGAGTAAATACATTGATGCAAGAGCAAAGTAGTATGAACCATAGCTACAGAACCTGACCTGAGAACAATTCTTCTTCTACTTTAAGCATTGACTTGGGGTTCAGAGTGGTGGTCCTCATGCTTTGGGCACTGCAGTTGCCTTACTAACTGCTCGTGTTTGGGTGCTCTGTGGTGGAGACGGTGCTGTGTCAACTGTAACTGGGTTACTATCTGCTGGGGTTGGGGTTAGAAGGGGTGTAGCTGGTTCTCTGTCTAACTGGGTAGGGGTACAATCTGCGTGAGTTTGGGTTATGTGTGGTGGGGCTGGTTCTTGGGCAACTACAACCGTGGTTCTATCTGCATCGACAGGTAGCACGATCTTTTCTGAAGACAGTGTTTTTACTCTCACAGATACTTCCATCACCCCCTCCAATTGAAATGGCTGATAAACAAGAAAAGTAATTGAATGTACAGACATTGTAAGATAGACAGGTGCAATGGATAGTAGGGAAGAAAATAGGGCATGAAATAATTCACATTTATGTTGTCTAACCAAATAGAATAGCAGGACATAATTTCACATATATGATGGCTAATTAAACATGATAGCATGACACAATTTCACATGTATGATGGCTAACTAAATAGGATAGAATGACATACTTCAAAATATGATGACTATGTAAACAGGATGACATGATATAACTATACGATGTGCTTATTAAAGTGGTTGACATGCCATAAATCACAAACATTCCGTCGATGGAAACATGATGGCATGATATAATTCATGGATAGAATGACATAATTCAAAATATGATGAATATGTAAACAGGGAGATGATATAACTATATTATGTCTTTAGAAAATGGGTTGGCATGCCATAATTCAGATACATGCTGTCTATGTAAACATCCTGGCATGATATAATTCAAATATATGATTTATATACTAAGCAAGTGAGCAGAGGGCAATCGCATATATGATGTGTCAACTAAGGAGATGGCATTCAATATTGTGTATATGATGTCAAAACTAAGCATTGCAATACAACATATTCATGATATGAGTAATATAACCCAGCCAAGTTTGAGCATACACCTCAGGGGGATAATAGGACTGGTCATCTGCCTCTGAATCCTCCTCTGAAGAGCTATCTGTAACCAGCAAGATATCTGCTTCAGCCCCCCCCCCCCCCCCCCCCCCCCCCCCCCCCCCCCCCCCCCCCCCCCCCCCCCCCCCCCCCCCCCCCCCCCCCCCCCCCCCCCCCCCCCCCCCCCCCCCCCCCCCCCCCCCCCCCCCCCCCCCCCCCCCCCCCCCCCCCCCCCCCCCCCCCCCCCCCCCCCCCCCCCCCCCCCCCCCCCCCCCCCCCCCCCCCCCCCCCCCCCCCCCCCCCCCCCCCCCCCCCCCCCCCCCCCCCCCCCCCCCCCCCCCCCCCCCCCCCCCCCCCCCCCCCCCCCCCCCCCCCCCCCCCCCCCCCCCCCCCCCCCCCCCCCCCCCCCCCCCCCCCCCCCCCCCCCCCCCCCCCCCCCCCCCCCCCCCCCCCCCCCCCCCCCCCCCCCCCCCCCCCCCCCCCCCCCCCCCCCCCCCCCCCCCCCCCCCCCCCCCCCCCCCCCCCCCCCCCCCCCCCCCCCCCCCCCCCCCCCCCCCCCCCCCCCCCCCCCCCCCCCCCCCCCCCCCCCCCCCCCCCCCCCCCCCCCCCCCCCCCCCCCCCCCCCCCCCCCCCCCCCCCCCCCCCCCCCCCCCCCCCCCCCCCCCCCCCCCCCCCCCCCCCCCCCCCCCCCCCCCCCCCCCCCCCCCCCCCCCCCCCCCCCCCCCCCCCCCCCCCCCCCCCCCCCCCCCCCCCCCCCCCCCCCCCCCCCCCCCCCCCCCCCCCCCCCCCCCCCCCCCCCCCCCCCCCCCCCCCCCCCCCCCGCAATGCAAGGCACCATATGCATGATATTACCAACATCAGCATGCCAAGTTAGAGCGAAGACCTCAGGGGGTAAATAGGAGTGGTCTTCTCCTTCTGAATCCTCCTCAGAACAGTTATCTTCCTCTTGATTACAATCTGAAATGGGTGGACGGGGGGCTGCCTTTGCGCCCACCATGGAGCGACGTCTGCATGAAATTTTATTGCCACGCAAGGCTCGTCTCTTTTGCTCTACATGTTCAGTACCATTGTTTATAATAACTGACATGCATAGGAAAAAAACATAGTGAAATTATGTAAGGAGTGCATGCACAAATCTAGAGTGATGGTAGAAAACTATGGATAGACCTAAAACCAATGATAGCAGGTAGATAATAACTTTAGTTAAAAAATACAGATAATGGCTCCTTTAATGTTTGTTTGCACCCAACATGAAACTCATCGTACACACCCGAGATTAACCAGATAGTAGACAGATAGTACTTATTGTTGCCCCAATATGTACCCCACAACCATTTAAAAACTCAAGTTTCAGCATCAGTTTGGACCTGACTTGGAGTCTAATAGGTGAACACGATGATAAAGTAGCATGTCATCATATTAAGCGATGCATAACGTAAGCAGACACGGAAGAGTGCGACCTCTCTTGCGAACCCGTGTAGTCGTCAAGGTCATCTGCTCAGTTGATGATTGTAATGCAGTTGTCATGGCTGCCGGCGGCAGGGAAGAAGATCTGAGGCGCCGAAAGATAGTCTGTAGAGCAGATCCCTGCTGTGGTGAACCCTTCCGTCGGTGGAGCAGTTGAGCTGGGGTGGAACACAGCGCAACAGGAGCAAGACAAACCACACAAGGTTTTCTTTGACACATATTTGTAACAGAAGTAATTGTGTAAGGGATTGTTTGAATTTGAGGATTCTAACATTGCAGGGATAGGAAATAGACAGGAATAGGATAGGAATGCATGTGCAAAATAGAGAATTTAAAAACACAAGATTTCTGCCAATCTGGGTGTTTGGTTCACAAGAATTGGAAGACCACATGATGCAAAGAAGCATGGTGAGATTAAGTCAAACCACAAGAAAATGTATGGTTATAATGCTATTATACTACTATCTCTTAGTTTAGTGCTTCATGAATAGGAATTTGAAAAGGAGGACAAGTGGAAATTAAAATTCCTACGGTTTTTCTTTCAAGGAGACACTAAAGGAACAAATCCTACAGTTTTCCTTTGCTCCATTCCTTTGAACCAAATGCATGAATAGTAGTACCATAGGAAACTTTCCCATTCCTATGTTTTCCTTCACTTTTCCTTTCAAGGACTGGCGATTCTAGTAGGAAGGCTTGAGCAAGGAAAAGCCTACACTCAAAAAATGTTTTTGTGCTACTTCTACTACTTTGGACCCAGGCCACTTCCCTACTAGCTCAACTCCCAGGCCCATCGACAAATGCACAGCTCAAACGCGCAGAGATAAATAATGATGGCGTTCAAGAGAGTCCATCACTGATAGCGAAGTTGCCTGGTATCTCACTGCTTGTCATATAGTAGGATAAAATAATCGTATTTCACGTTACTACATGTGCTCAGTGGACAATATATATAACATGTAGAGTAAAAAAGAGATGCAACAAGTGTACAACCTCTTTGGCGAAGCCATGTCGATCTCAGCGTGATTGGGTTGGTCGGTGATGATGCTCTGGCTGACTTGGCTGTCGGAGGAGGGGAAGAAGATCTTAGGTGTCTAGAGATGGAGCCCGGGGTACTGCTCCACTGTGATGGAGGGTTTCGTCATTGGAGCAGCTCTGGTGAGTTGTACGACGCCGAGGCTGAAGTAGGACAAGAGAGACAACGTTAACCTGAGTGGAATTCTAATAGCATCTCCAATAGATGACGTAAAATACATAACCACAAAGTGCTAGATGTAAAATACATCAGCCGCTCATCTCTGAACTTACTGAGAAACTGAATTTAACTGTCGAAACCGAACTTAATTGTCGAAACTGAATTTTGCCGTCGAAACTGAATTTTACTGTCGAAACTGAACGCACTAGTAGTAGAAAATTAGTAGCAGCTGCGCGTGCGAGAGCCGGGGCAGCTGGTCATGTAGCAGCATCAGGGGAAGGCTACACGTCAGTCGACTGACTTTTTCATCTCTGGTCAGTCGATTTTCCAGCCGTTGGATACGAAATCAAGGGCCTGCAGTTCATCTTCAACCTTCACTCTCGTGAGCCGCCAGCCACCACTAGCCAAAGTGCCGCCCCCCGCGGCCCGCGGCCGGTGGTGCGCCACCACGCCTGCCCCAAAACCACTTCCCACCGCCGGTCTGCCACCGCCCGACCATCCCTCTAGGCCCCCTCATGCCGAGCTTTTTCTCTGGCGATCCCCACACCACCGCCCCACCACCGCCGGCGACCAACGCCCCCACCATGAACCCTAAGATAGATAGTGGGGTACGTCACCGACGAGCCCCCCTCCCCACTGCGGCTGGTTCTTTCTTAACTCCGGCGAGCCCCCCACCCCCTGAAAATCGACTGACCCAAAAGTCGATTCAGTCGACTGAAGTGTAGCCAAATCGGAGCAGCATCGCAAGCAAGAGCAAGAGTGAGAGCAGCAGCAAGAGCAATAGCAAGAGCAGACCAGGCAGGGGACCGAGAGCAAGAGCAGAGTAGCAGCACGAGCGAGAGCTAAAGCAGCAGCAGCTTCTACTAATGTGGACGTCGCCGCCGAGGGAGCGACACCGTGGAGGAAGTGGCCGGTGTCGGTGTCAAAACCGGCGGATCTCGGTTAGGGGGTCCCGAACTGTGCGTCTAAGGCCGATGGTAACAGGAGACAGGGAACGCGATGTTTACCCAGGTTCGGGCCCTCTCTATGGAGGTAATACCCTACTTCCTGCTTGATTGATCTTGATGAATATGAGTATTACAAGAGTTGATCTACCATGAGATCGAGATGGCTAAACCCTAAAAGCCTAGCCTGTATGACTATGGTAATGAGTCTCTCTCCGGACTAAGTCCTCCGGTTTATATAGACACCGGGAGGATCTAGGGTTACACAAGGTCGGTTACAAAGAAAGGAATCTACATATTTGGTCGCCAAGCTTGCCTTCCATGCCAAGGAGAGTCCCATCCGGACACGGGTGCAGTCTCGGTCTTCGTATCTTTACAACCCATCAGTCCGGCCCATGGCTAACAGGCCGGACGCCCGAGGACCCCTTAGTCCAGGACTCCCTCAGTAGCCCCCGAACCAGGCTTCAATGACGAGGTGTTCGGCGCGCAGATTGTCTTCGGCATTGCAAGGCGGGTTCCTCCTTCGACGACTTCCAAGTAATGTATTCGGCTTTTAATTCAATGCCGCACCCCTCGACTTCTGTGCATCGATGACTTCAGCTTCCATGTGTCGGGCGAATGCGGACGGTCAGGGTATTTTTTGCAAATGACACTCCGGCCATGCAAGAAAGAGCGTCTATTTAAAGAGATTGGGTCTCAGATCCATTCGGCACCACGCGGAGAAAATCCTCAGAGATTGCCAGGAAAGGCCATTCAAACATGGCTAGAATTCCCAGCTCCTCCCGTTCCGACCCGGAGAAAGGCGAGTGGGAGAGGTGCTTCGTGTCCCATAGTCAATTGGCGAAGTTGCAAACGCAGGGATTTCTCCCCCATGCGGATCTGGTCCCTATTCGAGCAGGGTTGGTTTCCTTCAATGGCAAAACCCAGGCAGAGGATTTCCCCAATCCATCTGCGGGGGAACGAGTGTGCTTCGTCCCCTATCTGCTGAGGGGCGTGGGATTTCCAATTCACCCATTCCTCCGAGGGCTTCTGGAGTATTACGGCCTCCAGCTGCACAATTTTACCCCAGCCTCCATCCTGCACATTGCGGGTTATGTCGCTTTATGCGAACTATTCCTGGGTTGTGAGGCCCATTTTGATCTGTGGAGAAGGTTATTTTGTCTTGTCCCGCGCAACCACGAGGGATCGATATTTGAATTGGGCGGGGCCGAAATATGGCGCATTGCCGAGACCAGATACCTATCCGGCACACCGAAGAAAGCTTCCGAAGAGTGGAGCTCTGAATGGTTTTACATTGAGGACATCGTACTTCCAGATCCAGTCAGGAGGGGCCTCCCCGAGTTTACAAGTGTCCCTCTGAAGAAACGCTACAACTGGCGCCCTCGGAGCCTTGAGGAGGAAGGTAGTGCGGAAGTCTACCAACTCCTAAGCAAGATCAGGACGCTTGCCCAGTCCGGATATATGATAGTCGAAGTGATGGTGACCTCCATAGTGCGGGGGGTCCAGCCACTCCAATACAGAGGACTCCCCATGTGGAACTACAATGGGGAAGATGACGCCTCCCGCTGCGGTAGATAGGTCCGGACACCCCTGCCGCCCTAGCCAAAATATTGGCCGAACTATTCAAGGGTGAGGAAGAGGAGTTCCTGCGCATCACGCGCAGAGAAGGATATTCCATGTACTGTCCTCCTAGCTGGGTAAGCCCCCAACTCTTCTGCTCTACTCATTCCACTCCCTGAGCTTCGTTCAATGAATATTAATCCGTCCATTTAAAACAGCACTGGCGAAAGATTTCCGAGGGGCTTCACAGCCCCGCCCCGCCGCCCGAGGGCCACAATCGGGACCTTGACCCCGGATTCAAAGAGGATCCGGATATATTTGTGGTGCTCGAGAATGGGACGTTTTATCAAACGAGCTATGACGGCACAGAGGTGGCCATCATCGCCGACTATCCCGGTCTTCTCCCTGCTTCTCATGTAAGTAATCAGGAGACACTTCGTCCGAGAGGGTTTTCTCATTCTTCCATACTCACCGCACCATCCTGTGCTCAGAAGGGGAGGCGTTTGGCACGTCGTGCTGCCCCAGGGGCATCTCCAGAGAGAGCGGCTCCCGCGTCGGGCAGGCCTTCGAAGAGGAAGGCAAACAGAGACACGGCCGGGCCTTCCTTGAAGGGGTATGGGTTTGCAACTATGCGCTTTTTTTTAGTAGTCGCGTCAAACCATGACTCATATGTTCATTTTGTATCAGGAAAAAGGTTCGACGGACTATGTCCGGGGACCCGACCAGTCGTACTCCTAATAACCAAGATTCAGTCCCAGCCGAAGAGATGGGGCCCGATATGGGAGTGGCGCCGGACTGTCCTTCTGCCGAGGGTTCAGAAAATATGTCCATCACCAATTCGGAAGTGGAGAGTGCCATGAATCACCGGCGTCGGAGGGCCACTTTACGAAATCCCCGCTTCTCAAAAGAGGCATTCGGTGCCTTCAACTCGGCTGATGCATACATCTGAGCTGCTCGAGATGGGCTTAACAGAGCCACCGAGCAACATTTGAAAGATGTGCAGGTAAGTTTACCTTGTCCGAATTTGATAACCATGTACCCGTAGCCCCCGAGACTTGAAGCAGTTGGGACAAATGTTTTAAGGATCATTGTATAACCAGGTTCTTACAGAGAAGAACGACCTGCTAGCCCAAGAGCTGGAGCAGTGCCAGACACAACTAACTGCTGCTACCACCGAACTGGAAAAGTTCAAGAAGGCGTCCTCTGGTAATATTTCCCTCCATCGAGAAACAAAAAATGATACGCCAGCTGTATTGAAACTGCTGCTTGTCTCATAACAGGGTCGTTGGACCAACTGGGAGAGGAACTGAAGGCCGCTCAAACGAGCGAAAAAGAGGCGAAGAGACAACATGCCGCAGGCGAGCGCGTTCTGACCCGAGTCAGAGAGGAGAAAAACAAACTCGAGGATTCAAACACCAAACTGGGCGAAGAACTGAAAGATGTGCGAGCCCAGCTAGCCGACTCCGTGAAGGAGAACAAAAAGCTACGAGGCGGCATATTCAGTATGTGGCCGAATTTATCTTATAACAGTTTGGAGGTAAAATTAGCTGATATAGCTATGATTGCAGGTATGTTGACGGGCCGTCCCAAAGAGGAGGTGTCCGGATCATCAAGTGATCTTCTGCAAGGGCTGTCGCAGTTGCACGAGCAAGCTCGGCAGGCAATGCGGAGTGTAGCCAAGGCCTTATGGCCATCCGCCTCCCCTCTAGGGAGTATGGAGAAACTTGTAGAGCTGTTCAAGGGAGCACGGTGGCGTATCCGACTATGGAAGATATCGGCCTGCCGAGAGGGTGCGCGAGAAGCCTGGGCCATGGTAAAAACGCGGTATACCAAGATGGATCCGAATCACATGGCCCGGGTCGGACCGCTAGGATCAAATGGGGAAGAAATTCCCGTTAGTTTAGTATATGACCAAGTAGAGGTGGCCGCTAGATATTCCCAACAGGATTGTAAGTTAGACCGCCTGTTGGACGGTATAGAGGAGGAAGTTTTTAAGTCCTAAGTGACTATGTACTTTCCTTCTAGCTGGATTGTAAAACGATTGTCATGGCCGACCTTTTCACTTCGACCTCTCGACCCGAAGGTACGGAGTGTTTTCCGAATACCTGAGCGGCAAAATAAACCGGGGTATGCGTGAAAACCAGGCGTAGGGGTCATAGTTGCTTGAACAGACAAGTTGTATCCGGCTAGTTATGTTATATTACATTAAAATTGTAAGAAACATCTTCCAAAGAGAATAGTTCCGTTAAGGGTTCCTTTCCCTGGGTGTGCATGCATCGATGTGTATGTCCGGACTGTGATGAAGAAATCATAATGTGTATAGCTTCTGGGGGTTCATGAAGGAACGAATGCAAAAACACCTTTAGTTCACCGACTGAATATTCCCTTAAGAACACTAGCTTTCGGCTTCACCCAGTCCGAGGTACACATCCGGATGACCCGGCAGTAACAATCGCAGAGGTGCTCCCTTTATACCCTAGCCGAACTAACGGGAACGTAGGGCATAAGCACAGGAGCCAGGCAACCCAGCTTGGCCAAAACTTTAGTCATATCGATGCATATAATGGCGAATAAAAGTTACATATGGGAGAAAACGCATATGTGATGAGCTTGATGCTCAAAAAATAATAATAGCAAGCTTCTGTCCAAGAAGTCCCCAGGTATAATAGACGTACATACTTGAAGACGTATGCGTCGGGGGTGTATGGTCTAACCGCACGAAAGCTTTTAAGTCTAAAGAGAAAAAACGAAAAGTGAGAAAAAATGATGGAAACAATAGGGGGGAGGAAACGAACAAAGGGTTCGGCGCTAGGCATAGAATCTTCGGATTCTGGCCGCGTTCCAGGGGTTCGGCTATAGTCGGTTGTCTGACGCATCACACAAATGGTACGCCCCTCCGGTGAGAACTTCATCGATGATGAAGGGACCCTCCCACTTGGGCTTGAGTTTGTCCTTTTCCTTCTCCGGCAGACGTAGAACGAGTTCGCCAACGTTATAAGTTTTGGCCCGCACTTCTCTGCTTTGATACCTTTGAGCCTGCTGTTGATAAAATGCGGAACGGGCTTTTGCGACGTAACGCTCCTCCTCCAGGGCATCTAGGCCGTCCTGCCGATCGAGCTCGGCCTCTCTCTCTCTTCGTACATGCGCACTCGAGGTGAGTCATGAATAATGTCATAGGGCAGCACTGCCTCTGTGCCGTACACCATGAAGAAAGGTGTGTATCCGGTAGTTCGATTGGGCGTGGTCCGCAGCCCCCAGAGTACGGAGTCGATCTCCTCAACCCAGTGCTTGTCTGATTCTTTCAAAGACCACACTAGTCTAGGCTTAATGCCGCTCATAATAAGACCATTGGCTCTTTCGACTTGACCATTTGTCTGTGGATGATAGACTGAGGCGTAATCGAGCTTAATGCCCAGATGGGCACACCAGGTTTTTACTTTGTCGGCTGTGAAGTTGGAGCCATTATCGGTGATGATACTGTGCGGAACACCATAACGGTGTACGACGCTGGATATGAATTCTATCACCGGCCTGGACTCAGCCGTTTTAACTGGTTTGGCTTCTATCCACTTGGTGAATTTATCCACCATGACCAGCAGATACTTTTTCTTATGGCTTCCTCCTTTAAGGGGTCCAACCATATCTAGTCCCCAGACCGCAAAAGGCCAAGTGATGGGGATTGTTTGTAAGGCAGTGGGGGCATGTGACTTTGGTTGGCGAAGAATTGGCATCCGACGCAACATTGAACAAGGTCCTGTGCATCTGCTCGGGCCGTCGGCCAATAGAATCCTGTGTGGAAGGCCTTGCTAACAAGGGCCCGAGCTGCGGCGTGGTGCCCGCCGAGACTGGCATGAATCTCAGCCAGGAGCTGCCGCCCCTCCTCCTCGGAGATACACCTTTGAAGGACTCCGGTAGCGCTTTTCTTATAGAGCTCTCCATCGTGAACCTTGTAGGCCTTCGAACGCTGGACGATGCGGCGGGCCTCATTCTGATCCTCAGGAAGTTCCTTCCTTTTAAGGTAGGCCAGGAAAGGTTCGGTCCATGGGGCAATGACTGCCATAATGAGATGGGCCGATGGTGTTATTTCGGTGGCTGAGCCGCCGATGATATCTGTGTGTTCGACATCTGGGGTTGTGCTCGGATCCGGACTAGTGTTGCCGCTTTCCCCCTGCCACACCACGGATGGCTTAAAAAGCCTTTCCAGAAAGATATTAGGTGGGACGGGGGCGCGCTTGGCGCCAATACGAGCGAGAACGTCCGCCGCTTGATTACTTTGACGGGCCACATGATCGAACCCGAGCCGACATTTTTAGGACGGCATTATGATAAGCCGCCATCTTTGGGTCTTTGGCATCGAAATATCCATTTATTTGAGATATTGCAAGGTTTGAGTCCCCGCGCACCTCTAGGCGTTGTATGCCCATGGAGACAGCCATCCGAAGACCATGCAACAAGGCCTCGTATTCGGCTGCGTTGTTGGAATCTGTGTATAGTATTTGGAGTACATACTCAACGACGTCTCCAGTAGGAGACATTAACACGACGCCCGCTCCTAGTCCTGCCAGCATTTTGGAGCCATCGAAATACATAACCCAATTGTAGTATGTGCCGTACTCTTTAGAGAGTTTGGCCTCTGTCCATTAGGCGACGAAGTCAGCCAGTACTTGGGATTTAATAGCTCGACGTGGTTTGTATGTAATATCAAATGGAAGGAGCTCAATGGCCCATTTGGCGATCCGGCCCGTGGCATCGCGGTTGCTTATTATGTCATTGAGTGGTACTTCGGAAGCCACCGCGATCGAACACTCCTGGAAGTAGTGTCGTAGCTTTCGGGATGCCATGAAGACCGCGTATGCTATCTTTTGATAATGGGGGTACCGGGATTTGCATGGTGTAAGGACAGTGGATACATAGTATACTGGCTTCTGAAGCGGGAATTTGTGTCCGTCCTGTTCTCGTTCAACAACGAGCACGGCGCTCACCACCTGATGTGTTGCCGATACGTATAATAACATGGGTTTGCCGACGTTTGGCACGGACAAGATTGGGTTGCTCGCTAGAAGGGTTTTTATTTCTTCCAGTCGGGCTGTTGCTGCGTCCGTCCACTCGAAGTGATCGGTTCACTGTAGAAGGCGATAGAGTGGCAGTGCCTTTTCTCCCAATCTGGAGATAAAGCGGCTTAGAGCTGCCATGCAACCCACAAGCTTTTGGAATTGTTTAAGGTCTGTTGGCGTAGCCAATTGTGACAGAGCATGGATTTTGGCTGGATTTGCTTCCATTCCTCTGTTGGAAATGATGAAGCCCAGTAGTTTTCCAGCGGGGACGCCAAAAACGCACTTTTCTGGATTGAGTTTAATGTCATTAATGTCATACACGTGGAGGTTGTCGAATGTGAGACGTAAATCGTCTATTAGTGTTTCGACGTGCCTAGTTTTGATGACGACGTCGTCCACATAAGCTTCAACTGTCTTGCCGATCTGTTTCTCCAGGCATGTTTGAATCATGCGTCGGTATGTGGCGCCGGCATTCTTGAGCCCGAAGGGCATGGTGTTGAAGCAGAATGGCCCATATGGGGTAATGAATGCTGTTGCAGCTTGATCAGACTCCTTCATTTTGATTTGATGGTATCCGGAATATGCATCAAGGAAACACAGTGAGTCGTGTCCTACGGTAGCATCAATGATTTGATCAATGCGGGGGAGCGGGAAGGGATCCTTAGGGCAAGCCTTATTGAGGTCTTTGAAATCGACGCACAGGCGCCAGGATTTGTCCTTCTTTAGTACCATCACCAAGTTTGCCAGCCAGTCCGGATGTTTTATTTCTCTAATGAATCCAGCCTCAATTAGCTTGGCTAACTCCTCCCCCATAGCTTGGCGTTTTGGTTCAAAAAAGCGCCACAGTGCTTGTTTGACTGGTTTATATCCCTTTAATATATTCAGACTATGTTCGGCCAGCTTGCGTGGGATTCCAGGCATATCAGAAGGGTGCCAGGCGAATATATCCTAGTTTTCGCGAAGGAAATCTCGTAGTGCGGCGTCGACCGTTGGATCTAGTTGTGCTCCAATAGATGCTGTCTTCATGGGGTCCGTTGGGTGGACCTGGAATTTGAGTATTTCTTCTGCCGGTTTGAAGGAGGTGGATTTGGGTCGTTTGTCTAAGATCACGTCGTCCCTATCCACCGTGGAGCGCAGTGCGGTTAATTCTTCGGCCGCGAGGGCTTGAGATAATGCCTCAAGGGCCAGGGATGCGGTTTTGTTTTCGGCGTGGAGTGCAATGTCCGGATCACTAACAAGAGTGATTATGCCATTTGGTCCGGGCATTTTGAGCTTCATGTACCCGTAATGAGGTATAGCTTGGAAGCGTGTAAAAGCATCTCGCCCCAACAGGGCGTGGTATCCGCTGCTAAAAGGAGCCACTTGGAAGGTTATTTCTTCGGACCGATAATTCTCCGGCGTGCCGAATACTACGTCAAGTGTGATTTTCCCGCACACCGCGCCTCCCGACTAGGAATGATTCCTCGGAAGGTCGTGCTGCTTTGCTCGATGCGGCTTCTGTCTATTTCCATCTTGTGGAGTGTATCCTCATAGATGAGGTTTAGTCCGCTGCCGCCGTCCATGAGGACCTTGGTGAGTCGAAAGCCGTCCACGATGGGACTGAGGACCCCCCCCCCCCCCCCCCCCCCCCCCCCCCCCCCCCCCCCCCCCCCCCCCCCCCCCCCCCCCCCCCCCCCCCCCCCCCCCCCCCCCCCCCCCCCCCCCCCCCCCCCCCCCCCCCCCCCCCCCCCCCCCCCCCCCCCCCCCCCCCCCCCCCCCCCCCCCCCCCCCCCCCCCCCCCCCCCCCCCCCCCCCCCCCCCCCCCCCCCCCCCCCCCCCCCCCCCCCCCCCCCCCCCCCCCCCCCCCCCCCCCCCCCCCCCCCCCCCCCCCCCCCCCCCCCCCCCCCCCCCCCCCCCCCCCCCCCCCCCCCCCCCCCCCCCCCCCCCCCCCCCCCCCCCCCCCCCCCCCCCCCCCCCCCCCCCCCCCCCCCCCCCCCCCCCCCCCCCCCCCCCCCCCCCCCCCCCCCCCCCCCCCCCCCCCCCCCCCCCCCCCCCCCCCCCCCCCCCCCCCCCCCCCCCCCCCCCCCCCCCCCCCCCCCCCCCCCCCCCCCCCCCCCCCCCCCCCCCCCCCCCCCCCCCCCCCCCCCCCCCCCCCCCCCCCCCCCCCCCCCCCCCCCCCCCCCCCCCCCCCCCCCCCCCCCCCCCCCCCCCCCCCCCCCCCCCCCCCCCCCCCCCCCCCCCCCCCCCCCCCCCCCCCCCCCCCCCCCCCCCCCCCCCCCCCCCCCCCCCCCCCCCCCCCCCCCCCCCCCCCCCCCCCCCCCCCCCCCCCCCCCCCCCCCCCCCCCCCCCCCCCCCCCCCCCCCCCCCCCCCCCCCCCCCCCCCCCCCCCCCCCCCCCCCCCCCCCCCCCCCCCCCCCCCCCCCCCCCCCCCCCCCCCCCCCCCCCCCCCCCCCCCCCCCCCCCCCCCCCCCCCCCCCCCCCCCCCCCCCCCCCCCCCCCCCCCCCCCCCCCCCCCCCCCCCCCCCCCCCCCCCCCCCCCCCCCCCCCCCCCCCCCCCCCCCCCCCCCCCCCCCCCCCCCCCCCCCCCCCCCCCCCCCCCCCCCCCCCCCCCCCCCCCCCCCCCCCCCCCCCCCCCCCCCCCCCCCCCCCCCCCCCCCCCCCCCCCCCCCCCCCCCCCCCCCCCCCCCCCCCCCCCCCCCCCCCCCCCCCCCCCCCCCCCCCCCCCCCCCCCCCCCCCCCCCCCCCCCCCCCCCCCCCCCCCCCCCCCCCCCCCCCCCCCCCCCCCCCCCCCCCCCCCCCCCCCCCCCCCCCCCCCCCCCCCCCCCCCCCCCCCCCCCCCCCCCCCCCCCCCCCCCCCCCCCCCCCCCCCCCCCCCCCCCCCCCCCCCCCCCCCCCCCCCCCCCCCCCCCCCCCCCCCCCCCCCCCCCCCCCCCCCCCCCCCCCCCCCCCCCCCCCCCCCCCCCCCCCCCCCCCCCCCCCCCCCCCCCCCCCCCCCCCCCCCCCCCCCCCCCCCCCCCCCCCCCCCCCCCCCCCCCCCCCCCCCCCCCCCCCCCCCCCCCCCCCCCCCCCCCCCCCCCCCCCCCCCCCCCCCCCCCCCCCCCCCCCCCCCCCCCCCCCCCCCCCCCCCCCCCCCCCCCCCCCCCCCCCCCCCCCCCCCCCCCCCCCCCCCCCCCCCCCCCCCCCCCCCCCCCCCCCCCCCCCCCCCCCCCCCCCCCCCCCCCCCCCCCCCCCCCCCCCCCCCCCCCCCCCCCCCCCCCCCCCCCCCCCCCCCCCCCCCCCCCCCCCCCCCCCCCCCCCCCCCCCCCCCCCCCCCCCCCCCCCCCCCCCCCCCCCCCCCCCCCCCCCCCCCCCCCCCCCCCCCCCCCCCCCCCCCCCCCCCCCCCCCCCCCCCCCCCCCCCCCCCCCCCCCCCCCCCCCCCCCCCCCCCCCCCCCCCCCCCCCCCCCCCCCCCCCCCCCCCCCCCCCCCCCCCCCCCCCCCCCCCCCCCCCCCCCCCCCCCCCCCCCCCCCCCCCCCCCCCCCCCCCCCCCCCCCCCCCCCCCCCCCCCCCCCCCCCCCCCCCCCCCCCCCCCCCCCCCCCCCCCCCCCCCCCCCCCCCCCCCCCCCCCCCCCCCCCCCCCCCCCCCCCCCCCCCCCCCCCCCCCCCCCCCCCCCCCCCCCCCCCCCCCCCCCCCCCCCCCCCCCCCCCCCCCCCCCCCCCCCCCCCCCCCCCCCCCCCCCCCCCCCCCCCCCCCCCCCCCCCCCCCCCCCCCCCCCCCCCCCCCCCCCCCCCCCCCCCCCCCCCCCCCCCCCCCCCCCCCCCCCCCCCCCCCCCCCCCCCCCCCCCCCCCCCCCCCCCCCCCCCCCCCCCCCCCCCCCCCCCCCCCCCCCCCCCCCCCCCCCCCCCCCCCCCCCCCCCCCCCCCCCCCCCCCCCCCCCCCCCCCCCCCCCCCCCCCCCCCCCCCCCCCCCCCCCCCCCCCCCCCCCCCCCCCCCCCCCCCCCCCCCCCCCCCCCCCCCCCCCCCCCCCCCCCCCCCCCCCCCCCCCCCCCCCCCCCCCCCCCCCCCCCCCCCCCCCCCCCCCCCCCCCCCCCCCCCCCCCCCCCCCCCCCCCCCCCCCCCCCCCCCCCCCCCCCCCCCCCCCCCCCCCCCCCCCCCCCCCCCCCCCCCCCCCCCCCCCCCCCCCCCCCCCCCCCCCCCCCCCCCCCCCCCCCCCCCCCCCCCCCCCCCCCCCCCCCCCCCCCCCCCCCCCCCCCCCCCCCCCCCCCCCCCCCCCCCCCCCCCCCCCCCCCCCCATCATATCGGGCATTCTTTATCTCTCATGTGCATGCGCAACGATCGATGTTCCTCTATGTGTGTGTATATATAGCTAGGTCTTTCACAGTTTTCCACACAAACCAATCAATCTATATATCTAGTGAGGTATCACCCTCTTTCCCACGTCCACATCGATCAATCTATACCTCTCTATATAGGATTACATAGCTAATACACCCACATTAATTATATATGCGACGTCCCCCTCTCATCATCCATGCCTTCCGCTTCATCTCTCAGACGCGCGCACACAGTGGCGAAGACAGGGGCAGCAAGGGCTCTGCCCCCCTAACATCACTATATATCGAGGCTAATATGAATGTGATCATTAGACAATTGCTCATAAAATGGTTTAAGTTGATGAATTGGCCCTCCTCGTAAAGGATTAGCAATGCTTGGCCCCCTAGCTCATTAATTTTTCATGGCTCCGCACAATAGCGCACGTTCTCGCCCCCTCTCTTTAAATATCGATCTCGCACTTGTGCACTCCTTCATAGTCTCCCTCCACTTGGCCCCTCGCACCATCTTCTAGCCTACCACCGGATTTTGCCACATTTACAATCTAGCAGACTCCGTGGTTGAACTTAAGCATAATGCACAGACCTCAAAACATAAGTGCTTCTCCTTTGTTCTAGAATCTTCCGTATCATAACTGCCCAAACTTTTTTTCTAGTTGAATTGCCATTATTTGTTTTTACCTTATGCTTTACAATGCACAATTCCATGAATCATAAAATAGATTAAGGGCTTCTTTGATTCAAAGGATTCTCAAAGGAATTTTGGAGGATTCTAATCCTTAGGAATTTTTCCTATCTTGGTTGTTTTATTCGTAGGATTGTAAACCATAGGAATTTTCCATAGGATTCAGTTGCACTAGATTTCATAGGAAACATCCCATCCACTCAAACCTCTTTGAAAGAATCATGCGTTTTTTCTATGCACAATCAAACACTCGTACAATCCTGTAGGATTCAAGACGACATTCCACTCTAATCACATGTTTTTCCTATTCTCGCGTTTTGGAAATCATGCGAATCAAAGAGGCCCTAGCTTAAAAACTAATTGATTTTGAATGAGATGAACTATAAGAATTAAACGGAGGTCTACATCAGGCATATATGACTCAAAGCTTACATGCTATAGTGTGGTATTTATTCATAATTTGGTTGCCAAATTTGATGCGTGCAATGCACGTGTACCTTACTAGTACTTCGAGTATGTGCGAAACACGTAAATTAGAATTCCAATGGCATGCTACACAGTGTCTCTCTTACAGTTCATGAAGCCATGTGGCACATGTGGAGGCGTCGTTGTGACCTCCTTGTGTGGATTGATCACAATGACGTGCTGCTGGTTCGAGAAGAATGTACTTGTCCTCTCTGAGGCACAGTGGCGGTACATGCACGAAACGAAGATGTGCACGCATGCCACGCACACACTCATTGCCTCGCACGCACACGCGGGTACACGGGGGGATGCATTTTTGTATGAAGATCCACCCCATGTGATAATTTGACGCGTGTAAAGTCCTTCACTTCATTGATGGTCAATTAATACAGCGCATGCAAATTGAGTGGACGTGAGGGAGGAAGAAAGACATTACTACTCCATTGCACGCATGCGAGTAGTTAAATCATGGGTTGCTACTTCCATTGGTCTCCTTCGTATTTTGTGCCAATTTTTGACCATATTTTTAAGTAACATAATATTTATGCATGTCATAAAAAGTGTCAGAAAAAAAGGCGGCCAATAAACCAGGACGCAGGCAGCATGATCAATTTTTGCCAGGGCTACTGTTGGTGGCCTTTTTATTTAAATATGGATGGAGTGGAGTAGTACTATCTTTATCTTAGCCTCATAAGGCTCTCCCAGCGCCTAGGCTCGCCTCCTCGCCTCACCCACCGTATCCCGCCATGGATAATCACTACAAAAAAATTACACTTCTGTGATGATACGTGTTTGTCACAGTAGGTCACGTTTTCTGTCATGCATGTACATCCATGACAAATTTATGACAGAATCAAGATAGTCATACCTGTGCTATCGTAGAAGTGTTCCATGACATTACCAAAATTATCATCACGGAAGTGTCCACTTCCATGACGATAAATCGCGCGTCACAGAAGTGCTTTCGTCAAGGGTGACCGACACGTGGCATCCACCGTAATGGAACGCCGTTAAGCTATCGGGTCTGGTTTTGGATTTGATAACCCGTTAACAGCCCCGACCAATGGGGATTTTCCACGTGTAAAATCATCATTGGCTGGAGGAAACACGTGTTAGCTCACCGTTGGGACAGATGTCATCCACTCATTGGACACAAACCGCCTATGATACGTCAACACGTGGCACGGCCCAACAGAGGCCCATTCCTGTGAAAAGGCCAGCCTGTTTGACTTGGTCAAAAGGTGGCGGGCCAGCCTACGGCAAGCCTGTTAACGGCCTGTTCGCATATAGCCCATTTACAGCCCGCTAACCCAGGGCCCGTTTACGGCCTAACCGAATTAGGCCCAGTAGCGTCATCTGGGCCATCCAATATAATTCCAGCCCATTTTAACTTCCGGCCCATGTATGGCCCATGACGTCTTTCGGCCCATATGAGGCCCTTATTACTCTCGGCCCATTAACGGCCCATGGTAAAACTGGCCCATAATGAACAGTGTATCACTTTATACCCATTAACGGCCCGTGGTGAAACTGGCCCGTAATGAACAGTGTATCACTTTATACCCATTAACGGCCCATTATTCCGTTGGGCCGTTTCCAGCCCATGTTATCTTTCGGCCTTCTCGGGGCCCATTTATTCTTGGGCTCATTTCCACATTCGTTTACTTACGGCTCATTACTGTCATTTTCTGCTTGTGGGCCAAATGTAGCACGTGGTTACAGTCGGCCCGTTTGTTGCCCGTTAATACGTTGGGACGTTTTCATAGCATCATCAAAATACGGCCGATTAACGACGGCCCGTTATGGACGGCCCATGAACGGACGATTTCAACTCTAGCCCATTTACGGCCATAATGTGGTCTGTTATTGGCCCATGTTTGGCCAACCGATCATAAGCCCGTAGAAGGCCCATTGATGATACGGCCCATAGAAGGCCCATTGTGTCTACGGTCCGTATAAGGCCCATTGTTTCTATGCCACGTAGAAGGCCCATTATTTCTACGGCCCTTAGAAGGCCCATTGTTTCTACGGCCCGTAGGAGGCCCATGTAAACTACAGCCGGTGGGCATCAAAGTTCGCCACCAGTGCAAATATAGGGAACACCCTACACTATACAAAAATGGCTTGCTGTTTTCTTCAGCCGGTGGCTGCACGTTAAGAACAAATTTTGTATCGCACCAAAAAAAATTACAACTATAAAACAAAAGGAAGGTTGGCATAAAAGTTAACAGTCTAGCAGATAAATGCACCACCAGAAGTTCAGAAGCTCAGTTCATTTGACCTGACTGTTATGTTTTCATGCTGTATTGTCCGATGGAGCACCATAACCTTCGCCTTCAGTTCTCCTAGGCTCCTGAACAACATAGCAAATGTCTGATAGTCTGGTTTCAAAACCATGCATATCTTGACAACATCGAACAATGTCTCTCCTTGTTTCACAAAGGGTCTCTGTTAGGGAATGGACTTGTGTCTGGAGCGCAGATGCAACATTGTTTTGAGCTTGCATATCTTGATCATGAGGCAGTTTGGACAAGATTGCCTTAACAACCAACCCAGTATTATGCAGGAACGTGCTTTTGGCACTGTTAGTGGACAGGTATTGACCCACTGTAGCAAGAGCTGACATTGCGGTTATAGTTGCCTCGCCACCTTCAGAAGGTGGCGGTTCCACCATTTTTTCCATAGCTCGCTGAAAAGTTGTGGTTTTACATTAGTAGTACCAGAACAGAAGATATTAAGGAGGCAGCAAAACCAAACAAAATAGCTTTGGTCTATATACAGAACTTATTCTGGTGAACCCATGTAAAATAATAGTTATATTTTATTGCAAAGTACATAATAAAACCAGGTTCCAAACATATGACCATGTACCATCGCTAATGTATTGTCTATTTCTTCACATTGTATTGAGGGCTAAGGATAAAGAGACAAAGTTTATAATACGGTAAGCATAGTATGACATCATTCATATCACAAAACAACTGAGAACAGACAAATAGGCAATTGTAATGTTGTGTGGGCAAGTCCAGCACAGAACTAGATTACAGGTCAAGATCAAAGGAACATCACTCCTCTCTTTTAAACCTTGTAAGGTGCAATGATACGCTAAGACAATTGTGTATAAAATTGAAAAGAGTGATAGACATTGGCTGCAAACCATGCAGTTCAAGGCACAAGTCAGAGTAAGTAGTAGTTTAAAGGCATGAGGATTAAGGACTTACAACAGCGGCTTTGACTGGTGTAGTCATGCCCTTCTTCTTGATGGTGTGACAGTCCTTGAAGATTTCCACAGCATTTGGTTCAGGTACTTTTTGGTCCTTGTGGGCTTTCCTCTGCATTTGGAACAAGTCAATATAGATCTGATAATAGGGTACAGCGAAAAGAGTGAAACAGCAGCTAATTACAAGAGCCTCGCAGTGTGCAATATAGCTACGAGATCCTGTCGTCTGTTGGAATTTCACTTTCGTACGGTTGGCCTTGTTCTTTGAACAGTTCACCTACAAGAAGATAGATTTGTGTGGCACATGCGTAAATAGGACTTCAACATGTGATCTGATCACATATATATAATGTACCTGATACCTCGGATCGGACCAGTGTTTAACGAGGCCTCTCCAATCTTCATCAGATATATTTTCCACTGGAGATGTTTGGGCAAGTTCACTGTTAGCCTTGCCTTCAAAGTGAGTTTTCCTCAAGTTATACCGATACTGTCGCAGGGCAGACTTGAAAACATGGGTACTAGCTTTTCTGGTTGCATCATCTTGGCTATCCAACTTGAACCTCATCTGTTGAAAATTATGGGAGTCTCATTATCAGCAACCTTGAAAGTATTGGACAGAGCGAGACGATATTACTAGTTTCCATACATAACCATACTTACAGATAAATGGTCGAGGAAGGTGTTGAACTGGGTTTCATCTTTGTCATTCCTGTACTGAATCCATGTTGGGAGGATATATACATGACACCTAACAGCAACCACTGCCTCTGATACTAACTTGGCTGACTCTGTAGCATCACGTGGCCTTTTTAAACCTGCCTCAAAACGGATCTCCATTCTTCCTCCTCTAGATTTAGTTAACCTATCGAGCATTATCCCTGATGTTTGTTTCCTCTTACCCCTAGGTGCTAGTCCAACAACAAACATAGGAAGTGTTAGTGTACATCAAACTGTGAGACTACATATAAAGAAGCATGCAACTGTAACTTGACTCCAGCAACTACCTTCTTGCTGTTGAAGCTCACAAAGTTCATCTGATCTTGCCAACTCATCTTGTGTCAAGAGTGCTTCAGAAGTAGTGTCAGGTGGCAAGGGAGCTTGGGAACGTGCTGCTAGCTGAGTTGACGAATGAGTAAATCATGCAGCTGGTGGTACTGTGGAAGGTGTTGCAACAACTAGGGTTGTCTCTGCTTGTTTGGTGGCAGCTATTTGTTTCTGTTTGGCTTGTTCTGCAGCTCGTGTAGCATGGGATACCCTGTCGGTACAATTTTCCGCTGGACTTTGACCTTCTATTGCACCATCAGTACCAGCAGAATCTGCAGGATTGTTTCGCTTCCCTTTCCCTGTCGTTCTGTCTTGCTTCCTCTTTCCCCCCCCCCCCCCCCCCCCCCCCCCCCCCCCCCCCCCCCCCCCCCCCCCCCCCCCCCCCCCCCCCCCCCCCCCCCCCCCCCCCCCCCCCCCCCCCCCCCCCCCCCCCCCCCCCCCCCCCCCCCCCCCCCCCCCCCCCCCCCCCCCCCCCCCCCCCCCCCCCCCCCCCCCCCCCCCCCCCCCCCCCCCCCCCCCCCCCCCCCCCCCCCCCCCCCCCCCCCCCCCCCCCCCCCCCCCCCCCCCCCCCCCCCCCCCCCCCCCCCCCCCCCCCCCCCCCCCCCCCCCCCCCCCCCCCCCCCCCCCCCCCCCCCCCCCCCCCCCCCCCCCCCCCCCCCCCCCCCCCCCCCCCCCCCCCCCCCCCCCCCCCCCCCCCCCCCCCCCCCCCCCCCCCCCCCCCCCCCCCCCCCCCCCCCCCCCCCCCCCCCCCCCCCCCCCCCCCCCCCCCCCCCCCCCCCCCCCCCCCCCCCCCCCCCCCCCCCCCCCCCCCCCCCCCCCCCCCCCCCCCCCCCCCCCCCCCCCCCCCCCCCCCCCCCCCCCCCCCCCCCCCCCCCCCCCCCCCCCCCCCCCCCCCCCCCCCCCCCCCCCCCCCCCCCCCCCCCCCCCCCCCCCCCCCCCCCCCCCCCCCCCCCCCCCCCCCCCCCCCCCCCCCCCCCCCCCCCCCCCCCCCCCCCCCCCCCCCCCCCCCCCCCCCCCCCCCCCCCCCCCCCCCCCCCCCCCCCCCCCCCCCCCCCCCCCCCCCCCCCCCCCCCCCCCCCCCCCCCCCCCCCCCCCCCCCCCCCCCCCCCCCCCCCCCCCCCCCCCCCCCCCCCCCCCCCCCCCCCCCCCCCCCCCCCCCCCCCCCCCCCCCCCCCCCCCCCCCCCCCCCCCCCCCCCCCCCCCCCCCCCCCCCCCCCCCCCCCCCCCCCCCCCCCCCCCCCCCCCCCCCCCCCCCCCCCCCCCCCCCCCCCCCCCCCCCCCCCCCCCCCCCCCCCCCCCCCCCCCCCCCCCCCCCCCCCCCCCCCCCCCCCCCCCCCCCCCCCCCCCCCCCCCCCCCCCCCCCCCCCCCCCCCCCCCCCCCCCCCCCCCCCCCCCCCCCCCCCCCCCCCCCCCCCCCCCCCCCCCCCCCCCCCCCCCCCCCCCCCCCCCCCCAACATCGATCGTTGCGCATGCACATGAGAGATAAAGAATGCCCGATATGATGGAGAGGGGGAGGTGTGTGTGTGTGTGCATGCATGGGAGACCGACTTGAAGAAAAAGATTGCATGTGTGTGATGGATAATGTCTACTGGTCGTGTGTGTGCATGCATGCACGAGAGAAAGTTAGTGGTACAATTATGAAGAGAAGACGAATGTGTAGGTGTAAAAGACTAGGTGAGGTCATAATCAATGTAAATTTGAATTAAAATATTTGAATAAGAGATCATGATGTTCAAAACCCATGCATGCATGAATATAACTGAGATATGCACGGTGTGGTTTGGAAACGAGCATGTTGTACTGTATACACATTGAACAAGGTCAGACTGATTAGAATTTGAGATACCGATGGCAGACATCGTTTGGCCACATTGCATCCGTGCATAGACACACTATTCTAATTGGAGATGATGGGTGGCTTTCGCATCACATATCTATATCTATACCCCCTATATATTATATTTTATATAGTGTGCGGATAACTTTAACTTTGAAAGATGGTCGTTGGATGAAGCCAATCCGATGGTGCAGAGATGGCAAATTTGAGCACTACTGGCCTTTGGATATCATCTAGATTCCACCAGATTTTGCCACATGTACAATCTAGAAGACTCCATGGTTGAACTTAAGCATAATGCACAAACCTCAAAACACGAGCACTTCTTCTTTTTTCTAGAATCTTCCGTATTAGAATTTCCCAAATGTTTTTGTACATGATTTGCCATTATTTGTTTTTACTTTAGGCTTTACAACGCACAATTCCATGAATCTTAAAATAGATTAGATTTCTTATAAAAACTAGATGATTTTGAATGAAATGAACTATAAGAATTAAACGGGGGGGGGGGGGGGGGGGGGGGGGGGGGGGGGGGGGGGGGGGGGGGGGGGGGGGGGGGGGGGGGGGGGGGGGGGTTGCCAAATCTCATGCGTGCAATGCACGTGTACCTTACTAGTCTAAATGGTATTTGTGTGTGTGTGTGTTGTGCGTGTTAAACACATTGTATGTAGTATATCATACTTGGTTTAGATTCCGAACATCTAGCTAGAGCATACATGTACTATGATTTGAATTTAACATAAAATGGATACATATATTTGAATTTGAGATCATATGTACATGTAGTTCGTATTTATATAGGAATTTAATTCTCCTATATTCATGTCATGTGTTGTGAAGATAATATTTAGATGGTTGTATAACTAAACCGAGTACAATCCCATTCAAACAGGGAAAATGTACTCAAATTTAGTCCATATGCTAGACAACACATTGTTTTTTATTGTTGAGGGAAGTGCAAATTGTTTTGGTACTGTACACGTTATGTTTGTTGTCCCGATTTTTTTATTTTTTTTTGTTGTATTTGAATGCATTTCTAGTAATATAGTAAAACGGGACATGGCTCTCTCTAGTGATGAGGTGCGAATTGTCATTTTTTTTGGTACACGTTAAGCTTGTTCTCCCAAAATTTCAAGTCGTGCCTTGTTATGCCGAAATTTCAAGCTAGCGTCTCTGTCTATCGGGCTGCAAAACTCCCGCCTCTTCAACCCGTGCCTTGTTACCCCGAAATATTTAAGGTATATCTATGTCTCGTTGTGCTCCGAAAACTCCCTCCATCTCAACCCGCGCCTTGCTATCCCAAAATTACAATGCGCGTGAAAACTCCCACCTCCTGTGAAATCCCGACACGCGAAATCCTCGTGATACCCCTGAACCAAAAGAACCGCCTAGCTCAAATCGGTGGGGGTACTTTCGTAACTTACCCCACATTTCGGACAAGCGCGTCCCTAAGCCATGGTGCCCCACTCCCATCCCATCAGCCCACCCATTCATACACCGAGGCCGCGAAAATCTGCAAAGCCCCACACCCTCCTCCATCCGCCACCCAGCCGGAGCCTCTTCCCCGACGACGTCGTCCATAGCAACACCTCGACGTCCCTCATCCACCGTACCGGATGAGGATCCGTCGTCGATCTCCTCGTCCCGCCAGTTCAGCCACCCCGTCCTCCACCTCCAAGGAGCTGCCTCGATGTTCCCCCCGTCTTTTGCGCCACCTCCATTCCCACACCGTCGTCTTCACCTGCACCACCAGAAGAGCAGCATCATCACCGTTTCCTCAGATGAAGCTGAGGTCTAATAGGCGCCACCAAAGAGGTCGTACACTATTTGCCGCATTTTCTTCTTGATTCAATCTCACGGTGCTGCCGACGCTCGGTCCCGAGCCGACATGGCGCGGCTCCATCCACGCTTCCCCGTGACATGCCCAGTCCAATAGCCAAGAAATATAAACCCATTACGCGGCACGGAACTGTTCTGGAGGGATGGCTCAATGGCCCATGCAAAATACACACAACACCGGACACCATACCAACCCACAACCTTAGAGCATGTTGGATACTCTGGCAGGTAGCCAAGAGCGGCGAGGACATCCTTACCAAAAACGCCCCAGAGCAACACCTTCCAGAAGACGATGACCCAGAGTATTGACGGTCTTCGAGACATTTGCTTCAAACAATAAGCGCAAAAAGGCACTCCGCGACCTCGCCGAAGTCTGTCAAATCGCTGCGATAAACCCTTGGAATGACACGGCTATAACTTTTAATGCCGGTGATGAACCAAAATACAGGACAGTCTGAGCACCAGCCGCATTAGTCCTCAGTCCCATCGTGGACGGCTTTCGACTCACC
>JAAAWM010010846.1:0-52910 GCA_036873465.1 Thinopyrum obtusiflorum | reverse complement strand
ACACAGAAGGCTTCTGTCCTTGATGCACCGCTCAGTGTGCCAACCCCTCTGGCATCGTCTGTGGATGTTGTGAACATCTGGCAGACACGTTCTGATGACTACCTGATAGTTTAGTGCGCCATGCTTTGCGGCTTAGAGTCGGGGCTCCAAAAGCGTTTTGAACGCAATGGAACATATGAGATGCCCCAAGAGCTAAAATTGGTATTTCAGGCTCATGCCCGTGTTGAGAGGTTTGAGACCTCTTACAAGATCTTTGCCTACAAGATGGAGGAGAATAGCTCAGCCAGTGAGCATGTGCTCAGAATGTCTGGGTACTTCAATCGCTTGAATCAAGTGGGAGTTAATCTTCCAGATAAGAGAAGTGATTGATGGAGTTCTCCAGTCACTATCACCAAGCTAACTAGAGCTTCGTGATGAACTATAACATGCAAGGGAAGTTGATCCCGGAGCTGTTCGTCGTGCCTAAGGCCGTAAAGGTAGAAGTCAAGAAGGAGCATCAAGTGTTGATGGTTAACAAGACCACTAGTTTCAAAGAAGGGCAAGGGAAAGAAGGGAAACTTCCTGAATGGCAAGCCAGTTGCCGCTCCAGTGAAGAAACCCAAAGAACCCAAACCCGAGACTAAGTGCTTCTATTAGAGGAACGGTCACTAGTAGCGGAACTGCCTCAAATACTTGGTAGATAAGAAGGCTGGCAACTTCAACAAAAGTATATTTGATATATGTGTTATTGATGTGTACCTTGCTAGTACTCCTAGTAGCACCTGGGTATTAGATACCGGTTCAGTTGCTATGATTGGTAACTCAAAACAAAAGCTGCGGAATAAACGGAGACTAGCTAAGGGTGAGGTGACGATGTGTGTTGGAAGTGTTTCCAAGGTTGATGTGATCACCATCGCATGCTCCCTCTACCTTCGGGATTAGTGTTGAACCTAAATAAATGTTGTTTGCATTGGTGTCTGCGTTGAGCATGAACATGATTAGATCATGTTTATTGCAATACGGTTATTCATTTACCCCCCCCCCCCCCCCCCCCCCCCCCCCCCCCCCCCCCCCCCCCCCCCCCCCCCCCCCCCCCCCCCCCCCCCCCCCCCCCCCCCCCCCCCCCCCCCCCCCCCCCCCCCCCCCCCCCCCCCCCCCCCCCCCCCCCCCCCCCCCCCCCCCCCCCCCCCCCCCCCCCCCCCCCCCCCCCCGATGCCAAAAGATGTAGAGTTGATAATGATAGTACCACTTTATTGTGGCACTGCTGCTTAGGTCATATTGGTGTAAAGCGCATGAAGAACCTCCATACCGATGGACTTTTGGAGTCACTTGATTTTGAATCACCTGACACATGCGAACCATGCCTCATTGGCAAGATGACTAAAACCCCGTTTTCTGGAACAATGGAACGGGCAAGTAACTTATTGGAAATCAAACATGCTGATGTGTGCGGTCCGATGAGTGTTGACGCGTGCAGTGGATATCGTTATTTTCTCACCTTCACCGATGAATTGAGTAGATATGGGTATATTTACTTAATGAAGCGTAAGTCTGAAATGTTTGAAAAGTTCAAGCAATTTCAGAGTGAAGTTGAGAATCATCATAACAAGAAGATCAAGTTCCTACGATCTGATCAAGGGAAAAGTATCTGAGTTATGAGTTTGGCAATCACTAAAGACAAGGTGGAATCGTTCCACAGTTGATGCCACCTGGAACACCATAGCATAATGGTGTGTCCGAACGTCGTAATCGCACCGTATTGGATATGGTGCGATCTATGATGTCTCTTACCGATCTACTACTATCATTTTGGGGTTATGCATTAGAGACAATTACATTCACTTTAAATAGGGCACCATCTAAGCCCCCCCCCCCCCCCCCCCCCCCCCCCCCCCCCCCCCCCCCCCCCCCCCCCCCCCCCCCCCCCCCCCCCCCCCCCCCCCCCCCCCCCCCCCCCCCCCCCCCCCCCCCCCCCCCCCCCCCCCCCCCCCCCCCCCCCCCCAAAGCTCGAACCCAAAGCGGAAAATTGTGTCTTCATAGAATACCCAAACAAGATGATTGGGTATACCTTCTATCTCAGATCTGAGGGCAAAGTGTTTGTCGCGAGGAACAGGTCCTTTCTCGAGAAAGAGTTTCTCTCAAAAGAATTGAGTGGGAGAAAGATAGAACTTGATGAGGTTGTTGAACCTTTACTTCAACCAGAGAGTAGCGCAGAACAGAAAAATGTTTCTGTGGCACCTACCTCAGTTGAAGAGAAAGCTAATGATGATGATCATGGAGCTTCAGATCAAGTTACTATCGAACCTCATAGGTCGACAAGGGTGTGTACAACTTCTGAGTAGTAACCCTGTCTTAAAGGTCATGTTGTTGGACAACGATGAACCTATGAGCTATGGAGAAGTGATGGTGGGCCCGGATTCCAACAAATGGCTGGAAGCCATGAAATCTGAGATAGGATCCATGTATGAGAACAAAGTATGGACTTTGGTGGACTTGCCCGATGATCGGCAAGCCATTGAGAATAAATGGATCTTTAAGAAGAAGATAGACACTGATGGTAATGTCACCATTTATGAAGCTCGACTTGTCTCAAAGAAGTTTCTGACAAGTTCAAGGAGTTGACTATGATGAGACTTTCTCAATCATAGCGATGCTAAAGTCTGTTAGAATTATGTTAGCAGTTGCTGCATTTTCATTTACGAAATCTGGCAGATGGATGTCAAAACAAAGTTTCCTTGACGGTTTCCGTGAGGAAAGGCTGTATGTGATACAACCAGAAGGTTTAGTCGATCCTAAGGATGCTAAAAGGTATGCAAACTCCAGCGGTCCTTCTATGGACTGGAGCAAGCATCTCGGAGTTGGAACATACACTTTGATGAGGTGATCAAAGCATTTGGGTTTATACAAAGTTTGCAAGAAACTTGTATTTGCAATAAAGTGAGTGGGAGCACTACAACATTTTGATAACTATATATGGATGACATATTGTTGATCAGAAATGATGTAGAATTTCTGGAAAGCATAAAGGGTTGTTTGAATGGAGTTTTTCAAAGGAAGACCTGTGTAAAACTGCTTACATGTTGGGTATCAAGATCTATAGAGATAGATCAAGATGCCTGATAAGACTTTCACCGAGCACATACCTTGACATGATTTTGAAGAGTTCAAAATGGATCAGTCAAAGAAGGAGTTCTTGCCTGAGTTGTAAGGTGTGAATTTGAGTAAGACTCAAAGCTCGACCACGGCAGAAGAAAGAGAAAGGACGAAAGTCGTCCCCTATGCCTTAGCCATAGGCTCTATACGATATGCCATGCTGTGTACCGCGATGTGCCTTGCCACGTGTCTGGCAAGGGGGTATAAGAGTGATCCAGGAGTGGATCATTGGACAGCGGTCAAAATTATCCTTGGGAATAAGGAAATATTTCTCGATTATGGAGGTGATGAAGAGTTCGGCGTAAAGGGTTACGTCGATGCAAGCTTTAACACCTATCCGGATGACTCTAAGTAGCAAACCGGATACGTATAGTGGAGCAACCATTTGGAATAGCTCCAAGTGGAGCATAGTAGCAACATCTACAATATGAAATAAAGATTTGCGAAGAACACACGGATCTGAATGTTGCAGACCCGTTGACTAAAACCTCTCTCGTAAGCACAACATGATCAAACCCTAGAACTCATTGAGTGTTAATCACATGGTGATGTGAACTAGATTATTGACTCTAGTAAACTCTTGGGTGTTAATCACATGGCGATGTGAACTAGATTATTGACTCTAGTAAACCCTTGGGTGTTAGTCACATGGCGATGTGAACTATGAGTGTTAATCACATGGCGATGTGAACTAGATTATTGACTCTAGTGCAAGTGGGAGACTGTTGGAAATATGCCCTAGAGGCAATAATAAAATGGTTATTATTATATTTCCTTGTTCATGATAATTGTCTATTGTTCATGCTATAATTGTATTAACCGGAAACCGTAATACATGTGCGAATACATACACCACAACATGTCCCTAGTGAGCCTCTAGTTGACTAGCTCGTTAATCAATAGATGGTTATGGTTTCCTGACCATGGACATTGGATGTCATTGATAACGGGATCACATCATTAGGAGAATGATGTGATGGACAAGATCCAATCCTAAGCATAGCACAAGATCGTGTAGTTCGTTTGCTAGAGCTTTTCTAATGTCAAGTATCATTTCCTTAGACCATGAGATTGTGCAACTCCCGGATACCGTAGGAGTGCTTTGGGTGTATCAAACGTCACAACGTAACTGGGTGGCTATAAAGGTGCATTACAGGTATCTCCAAAAGTGTCTGTTGGGTTGGCACGAATCGAGACTGGGATTTGTCACTCCGTATGACGGAGAGGTATCTCTGGGCCCACTCGGTAATGCATCATCATAATGAGCTCAATGTGACTAAGGAGTTAGCCACGGGATCATGCATTACGGAACGAGTAAAGTGACTTGCCGGTAACGAGATTGAACGAGGTACGGGGATACCGACGATCGAATCTCAGGCAAGTAACATACCGATGGACAAAGGGAATTGTATACGGGATTGATTGAATCCCCGACATCATGGTTCATCCGATGAGATCATCATGGAACGTGTGGGAGCCAATATGGGTATCCAGATCCTGCTATTGGTTATTGGACGGAGAGGTGTCTCGGTCATGTCTGCATGGTTCCCGAACCCGTAGGGTCTACACACTTAAGGTTCGGTGATGCTAGAGTTGTTATGGGAAATAGTATGTGGTTACCGAAGGTTGTTCGGAGTCCCGGATGAGATCCCGGATGTCACGAGGAGTTCCGGAATGGTCCGGAGGTGAAGATCGGTATATTGGACGAAGGGTATTGGAGTCCTGAAGTGTTCCGGGGGTACCAGTCTATGGCCAGCATGTCCGAAAGTGGTTTCGGAGGCCCCGGCAAGCGTTTGGGGGCCTTATGGGCCAAGGGGAAGGGGCAAACCAGCCCACTAAGGGGCTGTGCGCCCCCCCAACCCCTCTCACGTAACCAGGAGAGGTGGGGGCGCCTCCCCTAGGGCAGCCGCCCCTCCTGGCTTGGGGGGCAAGTCTCCTAGGGGTGGGGGCGCCCAAAACCCATCTAGGGTTTCCCCTTGGCCGCCGCCCCCCTCTCCCCTTCTCCTATAAATAGTGGGGGGTGGGAGGGCTGCCAGACACCCTTCCCTGGCGCAGCCCCTTCCCCTCTCCAACACCTCCTCTCCTCCGTAGTGCTTAGCGAAGCTCTGCCGGAGAACCACGAGCTCCATCGCCACCATGCCGTCGTGCTGCTGGAGTTCTCCCTCAACTTCTCCTCTCCCCTTGCTGGATCAAGAAGGAGGAGACGTCCCCGGGCTGTACGTGTGTTGAACGCGGAGGCGCCGTCCGTTCGGCGCTAGATCGGATCTTCCATGATTTGAATCGCCGCGAGTACGACTCCATCAACCACGTTCTTTGTAACGCTTCCGCTTAGCGATCTTCAAGGGTATGAAGATTCACTCCCTCTCTCTCGTTGCTAGCATCTCCTAGATTGATCTTGGTGACACGTAGGAAAATTTTGAATTATTACTACGTTCCCCAACACTCAAACATCATAGGATAACCATACATCATTGGGAAATAATATATAGCATTGAGCACCATGTTTAAGTAGATATTACAGCGGGGAGAAGAGGTGTTACACCACTGCATAGAGGGGGAGAGAGTTGGTGATGACGGTGGTGAAGTTGTTGGTGTAGATCGTGAAGGAAATATGCCCTAGAGGCAATAATAAAGTTGTTATTTATATTTCCTTATATCATGATAAATGTTTATTATTCATGCTAGAATTGTATTAACCAGAAACTTAGTACATGTGTGAATACATAGACAAAACAGAGTATCCCTAGTATGCCTCTACTTGACTAGCTTGTTAATCAAAGATGGTTAAGTTTCCTAACCATAGACATGTGTTGTCATTTGATGAATGGGATCACATCATTAGGGAATGATGTGATGGACAAGACCCATCCGTTAGGTTAGCATAATGATCGTTAAGTTTTATTGCTATTGCTTTCTTCATGACTTATACATATTCCTCTGACTATGAGATTATGCAACTCCCGAATACCGGAGGAACACCTTGTGTGCTATCAAACATCACAATGTAACTGGGTGATTATAAAGATGCTCTACATGTGTCTCCGAAGGTGTTTGTTGGGTTGGCATAGATCAAGATTAGGATTTGTCACTCCAAGTATCGGAGAGGTATCTCTGGGCCCTCTCGGTAATGCACATCACTATAAGCCTTGCAAGCAATGTGACTAATGAGTTAGTTATGGGATGATGCATTACGGAACAAGTAAAGAGACTTGCCGGTAACGAGACTGAACTAGGTATGATGATACCGACAATTGAATCTCGAGCAAGTAACATACCGATGACAAAGGGAATGATGTATGTTGTTATGCGGTTTGACCGATAAAGATCTTCATAGAATATGTAGGAACCAATATGAGCATCCAGGTTCCGCTATTGGTTATTGACCGGAGATGTGTCTCGGTCATGTCTACATAGTTCTCGAACCCATAGGGTCCGCACGCTTAACGTTCGATGACAATTTGTATTATGAGTTATGTGTTTTGGTGACCGAAGTTCCGGATGAGATCACGGACATGACGAGGAGTCTCGAAATGGTCGATAGGTAAAGATTGATATATTGGAAGGTTATATACGGACATCGGAATGGTTCCGAATAGGTTCGAGAATTTATCGGAGTACCGGGAGGTTACCGGAACCCCCCGGGAAAGTTAATGGGCCTCATGGGCCATAGTGGAGAGGAGGAGGCAGCCGCAGGAGGTGGCGCCCCCCCCCCCAAGCCCAATCCGAATTGGACAAGGGGTGGGGGGCGCGGCCCCCCTTTCCTTCTCCCTCTCCACCTCTTTCCCCTTTCCCCTCTCCGTTGGAAGGAAGGGGGCCGACTAGGACTAGGAGTCCTAGTGGGACTCCCCCCACTTGGCGCGCCCCTAGGGCCGGCCGGCCTCCCCCCTCCTCCTTTATATACGTGGGAAGGGGGCAACCCAAAGACACACCAATAGTTCTCTTAGCCGTGTGCCCCCTCCACCGTTTACTCCTCCGGTCATAGCGTCGTAGTGCTTAGGCGAAGCCCTGTGCGGATCACATCACCAACACCGTCACCATGCCGTCGTGCTGACGGAACTCTCCCTCGACCCTCTACTGGATCAAGAGTTCGAGGGACGTCATCGAGCTGAACGTGTGCTGAACACGGAGGTACCGTACGTTCGGTACTTGGATCGGTTGGATCGTGAAGACGTTCGACTACATCAACCGTGTTAATCTAATGCTCCCGCTTTCGGTCTACGAGGGTACGTGGACACACTCTCCCCGTCTCGTTGCTATGCATCTCCTAGATAGATCTTGCGTGATCGTAGGAATTTTTTTGAAATTGCATGCTATGTTCCCCAACAGATCGCCGTCACGGTGATGGCCCCGGCGGCTTTCCGGCGCCACCGGTAGAGAGGGGGAGAGAGCCCCCCTCCTTCTTCTTCCTTGACATTCCCCCTAGATGGGAGAAGGGTTTCCCCTCTGGTCCATGGCCTCCATGGCGGCGGAGGGGCGGGAGCCCCTCCGAGATTGGATCTCTCTCTCTGTTTCCTTCTATTTTTGCGCTCCCGTTTTCTGCCCTTTCACCGTTTCTTAAATTCCCGAAGATCCGTAACTCCGATTGGGCTGAAATTTTAACATGATTTTTATCCGGATATTAGCTTTCTTGTGGCCGAAGAAGGGCACCAACCACCTTACGGGATGGCCACAAGGGCCCAGGACGCCCCCCCACCCCCGCCTTGCCGCCGCCTCGGGCATCATCTCGCGTTGATTCTTTTTCCCAAAAATCACATATATTCCAAAAAAAAATCACCGTAAGTTTTTATCGCATTTGGACTCCGTTTGATATGGATTTTCTGTGAAACAAAAAACATGCAACAAACAGGAACTTGCACTGGGCACTGGATCAATATGTCAGTCCCAAAAATAGTATAAAAAGTTGCCAAAAGTATATGAAATTTGTAGAATATTGGCATGAAACACTCAAAAATTATAGATACGACGGAGACACATCAACATCCCCAAGCTTAATTCCTGCTTGTCATCGAGTAGGTAAATGATAAAAAAGATAATTTTTGATGTGGAATGCTACCTAGCATAATCTTGATAATATAATCTAATCATGGCATAAATATTAAGACACGAGTGATTCAAACCAATAGTCTATCATTTGACATTAAGACAGTAATACTTCAAGCATACTAATAAAGCAATCATGTCTTTTCAAAATAACATGGCCAAAGAAAGTTATCCCTACAAAATCATATAGTCTGGCTATGCTCCATCTTTGTCACACAAAGTATTTCATCATGCACAACCCCGATGACAAGCCAATCAATTGTTTCATACTTTTAATGTTCTCAAGCATTTTCAACTTTCACGCAATACATGAGCATGAGCCATGGATATAACACTATAGGTGGAATAGAATATGATGGTGGAGGTTGTGTGGAGAAGACAAAAAGGAGAAAGTCTCACATCGACGCGGCTAATTAATGGGCTATGGAGATGCCCATCAATCGATATCAATGCAAGTGAGTAGGGATTGCCATGTAACGGATGTACTAGAGCTATAAGTGTATGAAAGCTCAAACTGAAAACTAAGTGGGTGTGCATCCAACTTGCTTGCTCATGAAGACCTCGGGCATTTGAGGAAGCCCATCATCGGAATATACAAGCCAAGTTCTATAATGAAAATTCCCACTAGTATATGAAAGTGATAACTCAAGAGACTCTCTATATGAAGAACATGGTGCTACTCTGAAGCACAAGTGTGGTAAAAGGGTAGTAGCATTGCCCCTTCTCTCTTTTTCTCTCTTTTTTTTCTTCTTTTTTTGGGCACTCCTTTTTTTGGCCTTTTTATTTTTTATTTTATTTTTCGTCCGGAGTCTCATCCCGACTTGTGGGGGAATCATAGTCTCCATCATCCTTTCCTTACTGGGACAATGCTCTAATAATGATGATCATCACACTTTATTTACTTACAACTCAATATTACAACTCGATATCTAGAACAAAGTATGACTCTATATGAATGCCTCTGGTAGTGTACCAGGATGTGCAATGATCTAGCATAGCAAAGATATAAAAAACGGACAAGCCATGAAAATATCATGCTAGCTATCTTACGATCATGCAAAGCAATATGACAATGAATGCTCAAGTCATGTATATGATGATGATGGAAGTTGCATGGCAATATATCTTGAAATGGCTATGGAAATGCCATGATAGGTAGGTATGGTGGCTGTTCTGAGGAAGATATAAGGAGGCTTATGTGTGATAGAGCGTATCGTTTCATGGGGTTTGGATGCACCGGCGAAGTTTGCACCGACTCTCGAGGTGAGAAAGGGCAATGCATGGTACCGAAGAGGCTGGCAATGGTGGAAGGGTGAGAGTGCGTATAATCCATGGACTCAACATTAGTTATGTAGAACTCACATACTTATTGCAAAAATCTATTAGCTATCGAAACAAAGTACTACACGCATGCTCCTATGGGGATAGATTGGTAGGAAAAGACCATCGCTCGTCCCCGACCGCCACTCATAAGGAAGACAATCAATAAATACCTCATGATCCAACTTCGTTACATAACGGTTCACCATACGTGCATGCTACGGGAATCACAAACTTTAACACAAGTATTCTTACCAATCCACAATTACTCACTAGCATGACTCTAATATCACCATCTTTATATCGCAAAACTATTGCAAAGAATCAAACATATCATATTCAGTGATCTACAAGTTTTATGTAGGATTTTGTGACTAACCATGTGAATGACCAATTCCTATTGACTCTCTAAATAGATATAAGTGAAGCAAGAGAGTTTAATTCTTTCTACAAAAGATATTACCACGCTCTAACAAATATAAGCGAAGCAAAAGAGCATTCTACAAATGGCGGTTTTCTATGTGTAGAGAAACAGGCAATCCAAACTTCAAATGATATAAGTGAAGCACATGATACTCAAAAGATATAAGTGAAGTGCAAAGAGCATTCTATAAATCAACCAAGGACTATCTCATACCAGCATGGTGCATTATTAAAAAAAAAACAAATGACGCTCCAAGATTTACGCATATCATGTGACGAATAAAAATCTAGCTCCAAGTAAAATTATAGATGATCGTTAGAAGAAAGAGGGGATGCCTTCTGGGGCATCCCCAAGCTTAGCTGCTTGGGAGTCCTTGAATATTACCTTGGGGTGCCTCGGGCATCCCCAAGCTTAGGCTCTTGCCACTCCTTATTCCTTCATCCATCGCGATCTCACCCAAAACATGAAAACTTCAATCACACAAAACTTAACAAAACCCTCGTGAGATCCGTTAGAATAATAAAACAAATCACCACTTTAAGTACTATTGAAAACCCATTCATATTTTGTTTTTGCATTGTAGCTACTGTATTATAACTTCTCCATGGCCTATACCACCGATAAAATCGATAGTTTCATCAAAACTAGCAAAACAATGCATCAAAAACAGAACCTGTCTTAAAGAAGCCCCCGGAGTAAAAGAGTTGGGCCAGAAGAGTCCCGGGCCGTACACGAGGGTGGGGGCGCGCCCTACCCCCTGGGCGCATCCCCCTATCTTGTGGATGACTCGGATACCCCCCTGACATGAGATGTGGCACCCCGGCTCAGAGGAAACCGGAGCGCCCCGTATTCCAGCCCAGAGACAAGTCTTCTGGAATACGGCACTGTTGGCATAGAACAAATCAGCTCTTTATTACTATGAATAAGGTTACAAGGGTACAAGGATTACATCGGCACAGCGATACTACGCCTGCCCAGGGTAGCTCTATGCTAACAGCGGAACAACCTGATGCAGCGGAACTACGACAACGATGGACTCCACTCCGCAGGGACTCTGGCTGGAACGCGTATCCTAGACCGCAAACTCAGAATCCTCGACAAGCAAGCAATCATGGCCTGACCTGCAAACTGGCATGACACGCCAGGTCAGTACTTTGAATGTACTCGCAAGCTCACAGCAACCAAAGCAGTCAAGACAAGCAACATCATGGCATTTACAGGTTAAGCAGGTGTAAACATGATGATGCTAGGACATTACAAACATGGCATGGCATATACTACATGCAACAGGTTGCAACTTACTCTGTCATGAGGTTACCCCGTAACCATCACCTGTAAGAACTTACCATCGTGTGTGCCACACGATAACCTCGGGACCAACCAAACTTGGTATTACAATACCGTAGTGATAACATGATCACAAGGAGCTTGGTCTTTACCCGAGATCACCACATAACACCATCAACCAAATCCGGTATCCACGATACCACCGTGATTCTCACATGATCACGATCAACCAACGTCAGTATCCTCGATACCACGGTGATCCTCTCACGATCACATAAAGATCAACCAACTTCTTTCTCATCGAACGGGGTTGTTATTAGCATGATTATTATACTGTTGACCCATAGTGTGTCCTACTATGAATTGTGCCCATATCCGAGGACGCGGCTATCAATAGATTATATACACTCTGCAGAGGTTAGTACACTGTACCCACACCATGGAACTCATGGCCTCGTGCTCCCATTTGGGTGGACCAACGGCGTTCCGACAAAACCCAATCTATTGCATGGCACTCTCCCGGCCACTCCGACGAACTCCCCTTTGGGCTATGTCCTGGGTGACCCCTGTGTCCTTCCGACACCTGCCCAAACGGGGACCTGAGCTCAATACCAAACCTGGGTTCACAAGGCTTCTGCCGCCTACCTGATCAGGGTAGCGCTGCCGCATAACCTTCCCTGGTTGGAGGCATCGGCGAGAGGCATGACAATAGACCGAATTAGGGCTGCCCCATCCCAGCAAGTGTGGTTGCACTGGTAAGCTCGGTTGGGTCCGCACTATGACTCAGCCAACAGGTGTTCAAGTTCAATTAACATCCGGTTTAACTTTGAATGATGATGTGCTGAGTCATGATGATGAAACCATAATGCACATAAGCATGATACAACTCTAGCAGGGATGGAAAGCATACTATCTGGGTCATAATATCAACAGCATGCAAGCACTTATCCAGCTAAATGCGAATGATCATGATGAGCATAAATAACCTCAGTATGTCCATAACAACCACTTAATGAACATACAGACATGTTATCATCCTAGCATGAACTACTGCAAGGATTAAGCATGAGCATAACTCTAGTAATAAGTACTTGATAGCTAGCATGTCACATGAGCATATAAATATTAACATGCACATATTAAATAATTATTCAAGTAGAAACCATAGCTACTACAAATCTGTCATGCAAGTGGCTGTCGTGGCTTGCCTGGGGATGAAGGATCCACCGGAAAGAAGTGCGGAGAGTCCGCGGAGACGATTGCCGGAAACAGTTCTCCCTCAGAAGGCTGTTTTCAGGCAAGGGCATAATGGTCATTTTCAGAATGTTGAAACATAGTGAAAATGGTGGGAACAGAACGGGCTCGACGAGACGAAGACGTGGGCGTTGGATTCACCTCGATCGGAGCTACGGTTGAAAAGATACGGCCGTTCGTTCGTTAGGCAGAAAACAAATAAAAACTTATTCATTTCTGCCCTAAACAGACGAACGTTCACAAAATAGGGGTTTCAGCCGGCGGCTGGAAAAAGAGAAAGCGCCTTCTAGGAAATACGCTTTCCTGCAGAGAAAACGTACTCTGGTTATAAGCCGCGGAGAAATACGCTTTTGACTACAGAAAACGTAAAACAGAAAAGGGTGTTTTCACTTATCCACGTCAGCGGTGCGGGGTCAACGGCCAGAGGGACTGACGGGTGGGGTCGAGGGGCCCATGGCTAGCTGGCGATGGCGGCGCCTTCTCCTTCCTCTCGCCCGCGCCTGGCCAAAGCAGAGCCGACCCCGACGAGGCCTTCCGACGCTACAGGGCACCTCCGGCGATGCTCCGCCTACGGAACTGCTCAGCGTCGAGCGACGCATCGAGTGGTCCCATCGACGGTCGCCGGAGTGGACCGAGTCGACGGAGGTTTCGATGCCGGCAGACGAGAGCTTCGGGCGTGGATGGGGTTCTGGCCATAGTGGCTCCGGCGAGGGGGCGAGGGCACGGGGAGGATCGTGGTGGTCCGGAGTGTTCTCTGGTGGCGACAGAAAGGAGGGGGAGGCTCGGCTTCGATCGAATTTAGCCGAGGCCGTGCGGCGGCCATGGCGGCCTACTGCAGTGAGGAGGGGCTCCGGGGCTCAGGAGACTAGCTAGGGAGGGGTCTGGGAGTGAGGTGACGCCGATGGTGAGATGAAGCGAGGCGGGGTGCGGCTTTTATAGCCGGGTGGCGATGCCAGCACCGACTCCCGCCGCGGAGAAAACGCCGGCATCCACGTTGCGCTGGCAGTCTCGCTGGCCGTCGTGGCGCGGCTGAGGTTGACGGGAGCGCGCAGGAGCGACGGGACTGGTCCGGCGCCATTAAGAGCACGCGGACAAGGATGGCGACGGGAGCTCACTGTTCTGCCCGTGGCGGAGCTTGGCAGCGAGCGGTGGCGAGCTTCTTCGGTGGCCGTGAGGGTTCTGGAGGGGATACGTGGACGGCGGAGAGGAAGTCAGCACAAGGGGACACAGAGAGACGTCGAGAGGAGGTCAGGGCGAGCATGACCGATGCGGGCGTCGTGCAGAGCACGGTTTTGGCACGGCCGGCGCGTGGTCACCGCGTGCCTTGGCACCCAAGGTGCACTCCGACTCGTCCAATCGTGTCAACTCGATCGACCCTACTCCCTGAGGCCTCCCTGTGCCACTGGTTTGGCTGAATGCCCTCTGAATTGAATGGTAGCATCATCAGCAGTTTCTGAACAGAAACTTGGGAGGGATCCAGAAGAGATATGGGTTGGCAAAGGGGTCAAACAAGTTGTCTGGAGTGTTCAGTGTTGGAAGAACTACCCACTGACCAATTTTGAGACACTTTCAACAAGATTTGCTCATGGTTCATTCACAAACCACATTCTGGTCCAGAAATGAGAATCTTGAAGTAGTGCTCAATTAGCTGAATGGATTTGCATGAAAATTGGGGTAGGAGAGTTATTTGAGGCTGCCAAGATGCCATAAAAATTTCATGGCATTTGGACCAGTACAAATGATACTTCCTTCACAACACTTTCCACTGGACAGAAACTTGGAGAAATTATTGAGAATTAATGGCTAAACAAAATAAGCTAATATCTGGTGGAGAGAGTTAATTATGAGTGGGAGAAGGTTCTGGTAGATTTTCAGCAATTATGAAGCAATATAAAATATAGTTGCTTCATAACAGGAAAATATGACCAGTAGCAAAGATTTGATGCTGTGATCATATAGATGATGGGATGATGCTCAAATCTTGTGGATAGTGTTAATTTGAGCATATGAAGGTGCTTGAGAAATTTCAACTCATTTGGATATTCCTAGCTTGCACTTCCTTCACAATGCCTCTGTTTGAACAGAAACTTTGAAAAATTGCTCAGGAATATTCACTAGGAAAATGAGGTTGAAATTTGGCATGTGGCAATGATATGGATAGGAAAGAGTGCCCAAAAAGTTTGGGGTCAAACAAACAAATATAAATAGCACTTCCTTCACAAAGTGCCATTTAGGGCAGAATAGGAAAATGATTACCCCCCCCCCCCCCCCCCCCCCCCCCCCCCCCCCCCCCCCCCCCCCCCCCCCCCCCCCCCCCCCCCCCCCCCCCCCCCCCCCCCCCCCCCCCCCCCCCCCCCCCCCCCCCCCCCCCCCCCCCCCCCCCCCCCCCCCCCCCCCCCCCCCCCCCCCCCCCCCCCCCCCCCCCCCCCCCCCCCCCCCCCCCCCCCCCCCCCCCCCCCCCCCCCCCCCCCCCCCCCCCCCCCCCCCCCCCCCCCCCCCCCCCCCCCCCCCCCCCCCCCCCCCCCCCCCCCCCCCCCCCCCCCCCCCCCCCCCCCCCCCCCCCCCCCCCCCCCCCCCCCCCCCCCCCCCCCCCCCCCCCCCCCCCCCCCCCCCCCCCCCCCCCCCCCCCCCCCCCCCCCCCCCCCCCCCCCCCCCCCCCCCCCCCCCCCCCCCCCCCCCCCCCCCCCCCCCCCCCCCCCCCCCCCCCCCCCCCCCCCCCCCCCCCCCCCCCCCCCCCCCCCCCCCCCCCCCCCCCCCCCCCCCCCCCCCCCCCCCCCCCCCCCCCCCCCCCCCCCCCCCCCCCCCCCCCCCCCCCCCCCCCCCCCCCCCCCCCCCCCCCCCCCCCCCCCCCCCCCCCCCCCCCCCCCCCCCCCCCCCCCCCCCCCCCCCCCCCCCCCCCCCCCCCCCCCCCCCCCCCCCCCCCCCCCCCCCCCCCCCCCCCCCCCCCCCCCCCCCCCCCCCCCCCCCCCCCCCCCCCCCCCCCCCCCCCCCCCCCCCCCCCCCCCCCCCCCCCCCCCCCCCCCCCCCCTTAGGTCATCCACTTGAGGGAAATTTGCTACTGTCCTACAAACCTCTGCACTTGGAGGCCCAACAATGTCTACAAGAAGAAGGTTGTGTAGTAGACATCACTGTGCAAAAAGTTTCAGAAGCTTTTGACATTCCAGTAAAAAAATGTAAATTCACGCACTACAGCCAAAGTTTCTGTTTTCCCACTGCACAAACCAAACAAGCAATCTAATCATCCTAAAGGCAAATCTTAACACATTATTTTTATAATATAATGGATTTGTACAAGGGGATAATTATTTTTGTTGAAAAGTTTCTGTAATCAAGGTTCACAAAGTTTCCATGGGCATGAACAAAGTTCAAGGCTAGCTCCCACTTTAACAATGCTCATCTTTCTCACTTTCGCTTTTCTTTTTGAAAAGTTTTAGGTTCCCCTCTACTTTTTTTGTGTTTAAACTTTATAAAAGCACACAACAGAATAAAATTACTCTCTAAAACTTCCGGGTTGTCTCCCTGGCAGCGCTTTCTTTAAAGCCATTAAGCTAGGTATATAGTGCTCAAGTAATGGATCCACCCGGATCCCAAGGTATATCAAAGCCAATTTTAATTAACAATGATTTGTAATTTAGTAGTGAGCACAAAGTAACATATATTAAGTAACGACGAAGTCTAACTCTCTTCCTATGCATCGGCATGTCATAAAAGAACAATTCACGCACATCAAGTAAAGGCCAATACATAGCATAAGCAGTTTCTTGCAATTTTATCGTATTGGAAACATAGAGAGGCGGAGATGTAGTTCCTCTCTCATAATAATTGCAAGTAGGAGCAGCAAGCACATGCATATTATATCTATCAAAATTATCATGTGTAGTAGTAAAACGCAACCCATCAATATAATCCTTAATAAGCGCAAACTTCTCTAATATAGTGTAGTTGGGAGAATTCAAAAAGATAATAGGACTATCATGTATGGGTGCAATAGCAACAATTTCATTCTTAACATAAGGAACTATAGCAAGTTCATCTCCATAAGCATAATTCATATTGGCATCATGGCCACTAGCATAGCAAGCATCTAGTTCATCAAAAAGGGATATTTCAAAAGAATCCAAGGGATCATAGCAATTATCATAGCATTCATCCTTTGGTAAGCACGAAGAGAAATTAGACAATGTATGAGTTGAAGAGTTACTCTCATTAGAAGGTGGGCACTGGTAGCTAATCTACTCTTCCTCCTTTTTTTCTTCGCTCTCATCATCTTTTTCATCTAATGAGCTCATAGTGTCATCAATTTCTTCTTCCATAGATTCCTGCAAAATATTAGTCTCTTCTTGGACAGCGGAGACTTTCTCAATAAACTCATTAATATCGACATTATATTCATAATTCTCATAGCAATATTTAAGTATAGCAAAATTTTCAGGGCTGTAAACAGCATCATCATAGTTTTCACACTTTTCAAACAAAGTTTCAATTTCATAAGCACCCTTAAAAGCAACGAATTCTTCTATTCATTCCACATCATAGTAATCATATATACCTTTAGCATAAGAAGCCAAGGTTTCATTATCGTTAAATTTGCATGAAAAGGGAAGGTGTGGAGCCTTCATCTTAGAGCAACAAGTATAATCATATCTCAAGCATAAATTTCGAGCATACCAATGCAACATATGAATTTGATCCCATAATAGTTTCCCTTTTTGAGTCAAGCGATAATCCCTAAAGTATTCACGTTGATCCAACATGTCTCCCATTATATAATTGAATGGGGTTTTCTCAGGATTATTAAAGTAGTGCATAATATCTTTCACATGATGAGCATTGAGGGTTTTAGGAGGTTCCCCATTGTCGGCGTCAAAACCGGCGGATCTCGGGTAGGGGGTCCCGAACTGTGCGTCTAAGGTCGATGGTAACAGGAGACAGGGGACACAATGTTTACCCAGGTTCGGGCCCTCTCTATGGAGGTAATACCCTACTTCCTGCTTGATTGATCTTGATGAATATGAGTGTTACAAGAGTTGATCTACCACGAGATCGTAATGGCTAAAACCCTAGAAGTCTAGCATGTATGACTATGATCATCCCTTCGGACTAAGCCCTCCGATTTATATAAACACCAGAGGGGATTAGGGTTGTACAAAGTCGGTTATAGAGAAAGGAATCTTCAGATTTGGACGCCAAGCTTGCCTTCCACGCCAAGGAGAGTCCCATCTGGACACGGGAGAGAGTCTTCGGTCTTTGTATCTTCACAGCCCATCAGTCCGGCCCATGTCTAACAGGCCGGACGCCCGAGGACCCCTTAGTCCAGGACTCCCTCAGTAGCCCCTGAACCAGGTTTCAATGACGAGGTGTCCGCCGCGCAGATTGTCTTCGGCATTGCAAGGCGGGTTCCTCCTCCGAATACTCCAAAATAGTCTTCGAACGCAACGAACGTGTCCGGCTCTGCAACACAAGTACCACACACAACCGCAGAGAGTATAATATTTCACGAGTCCAATCCGCTGACAACTTTTGTAGCGTGACATCACGTCTGCCCGGTCATTATTTCGAACCGTTTTCGTCTGCCGTTCCATGTTTCGAGATGCGGTTTTCATTGGCACGTCTCGTCGAAGCAGAGATCGTGTCCCCTTATTACGGGATTTCTCATCAATACGGGCGTGGGTAATCCAACCGTGCCATCTGCACAGCCCTTGGGAATAGGCGAGTTTTGAGGCAAGTGGGGAGGCGCTTGATATTCACTGCCTTTATAAGGAGATAAGAATCCCTTTCTTTCACCCACGCCTTCTCTCTTTCTCTGCCCTCCCATTCTCGAGCTCCAGCGCCCAAGTCCTCATCCTTTCCGCCTCAAGGAAGCACTCGACCATGTCCGGATCTAGAGCGCAAGGCAAGTGGATGGCCTCCTCCGTTAAGGAGAAGGACATCACCAAGCTTCGGGAGGCCGGATATCTGGCGAAAGAAATCGCCCACCGGCTTCCGGCCAAGGGGAAAATCGTCCCCACCCCGAAGCCCAATGAGAGGGTGGTGTTCATCCCCCATTTCGTCTGCGGGTTAGGGTTTCCTCTCCACCCTTTCGTCCGCGGACTCATGTTCTATTACGGGCTAGATTTCCATGATCTAGCCCCAAACTCCTTCCTCAACATCTCGGCATTTATTGTCGTGTGCGAGGCCTTCCTCCGCATTCCTCCCCACTTCGGACTGTGGCTTAAGATATTCAACGTGAAGCCAAAGGTGGTGGACGGTCAACACGCAGAGTGCGGAGGCGCCATGGTGAGCAAGATGCCCAACGTCACATGGCCCAAAGGTACTTTTGTGGAGACTGTTAAAGAGTGGCAGAAACTGTGGTTCTATATCACAGAGCCTCGCGACGCCACTTGGGCCGCGGCTCCCGAATTCAAGTCCGGTCTCCCAATGCGGCTCACCTTCTGGCTAGAGAAGGGCCTGAATTGGTCTTCGTCAGACGAGCTGACAGCGCTGCAAACGCGCATCTAGAGCATGGTGGACAAGCACATCAAGCTCGTCAATGTGATCCAGGTGATGCTAGTTCGCCGGATCCTTCCATGCCAGAGCCGGACTTGCCATTTATGGGAGTTCGATCCGGCCAAGCACCAGACCCTGCAACAGTTCTTCGGAACTACGCACGAGGACATCTGGAAGGTGCTCTTCAAGGGCAATGAGACGCCGCCGGCGACGACCGAGGACCGTGGGCACGCCCTGGCCCATCCTGCCAGTACGGTAAGTCTTTCATGTTTTAAGATGTATCCTTTACTTGCTTGTTCAGTGAAGATACCTAAGCTTCACCATTTATTTTTCAGGGCTGGACAAAGAAGGCGGAGCGGATTAGGTGTTCGGCTCCGCTGCCCGAGGAACCAGCCATCCCGCTCTTGACGAAGATGCTAGTTCTGGCGCCCTACAAGGCGCCGGAGAAGAAGGCCAAGAAGAAGGCCAAGCGGGCCAAAAGTGGCCCTCGTCGCAAGGGTGCTTCGGACGTGACATCCGAAGACGACGAGACCCACTCCTCCGCCGCCGAGGACGATGACGAGGAGGAGGAAGAAAGCAACTCCCCCCCTGAGGGGGGAAGGAAGAAGAGGGCGGCCTCCACAAATCTGGAGGCGGAGGCGTCCAAGAGGGGGAAGAGCTCCTTCGCAGATAACTCTGCATGGGCCGTCGAAAGCAGCCCAGAGCCGCGCCCCCGAAACAAGCCCCTGGCCGAATCGTGAGTACTCAAGAGACTCGACACATTCGCATATTCAGCCTCCGGACTTGCCATTTATGGGAGTTCGATCCGGCCAAGCACCAGACCCTGCAACAGCCCCCCCCCCCCCCCCCCCACGACAGCTCCCTGCAATCCTCTTCAGGAGGTTCGCTGGATTCAAAGGCGATGGCCAGCGAGTCACCGCCGGCCGCTCACTCTCCCACGGCCAAGGGCGACGACGAGGTGCTGTCCCAAAGGACCTTCCCGGGCCAGGGAGAGGTTCAGGAGGCCGTTAGGGTGGCGCCAGAGGGTGACCCTTCGGCCGCCGGACACCCGGGAGAGAAGACCCCCATGGAGACCGGCGATGGGGGCCGTGTCCAGTTCGGACCCCAGCCGAATACGGTTTCGGAGACCTATACGGCTCCGGAATCCAGCAAGCAGGCTCCTTCAAAAGAAGGAGGTGTGCCTATTCCGCCGGTGACCTCTGTCCAACCAGAGGCACCGGACGCTCTCTTGGAAGCACTGCGAAGCGCTCCCATTATGGAGGAACAACGTACCCTCATGGGTACGGTGATTGAGAAGATTCAGTCCGCGAAGAGCGGACTGACTGAAGCCTGCACAAGCCTTCTAACAGGCTTTGAGGTAAGCAACGTAGTTATATAAAAAGAATGTCACAGTATAGACAGTAGCCCCTGAGACACTGTCCGGTGTTCGGAAAGAAAAGCCGGACAGAGGATCAAGTAATTTTCGCAGGAAACTAACTAAATATGTCTTATGTGAATAAGCAGGCGTCGTTGCTGGCCGCAACTTCTCATGCTGCTGAGGTCTCCGGACTAAAGCAGAGTCTGGAGCGAGCCAATGAAGAGCTCGGCCTTGTAAAAAGGCAGTTGGAGGACAAGCAATGTATGTGGTGACTTGCTGTATATTCGAAAAGAATGAATGATGTGTATTGACCGTAGTGCCATGATATTTGTAGGAGCGGTGACCGAGGTCGAGGTCCTTAAAAAGGTGTTGGCCGAGACCGAGGAGAAAGCTGCCAAGGAACAGGCCGCCCGTGAGAAGCACGAGGCCAGGCTTGATGAGGTCCAGCAAGAGCTCCAGGATGCCGTGAAGAAATGCGAGTCCTTGGAGCGCGATGTTTTGGCTCAAGAGACCGAACTCGCCAAGGCTCGCCAAAGCGCGGAAGAGGCCCGGGTTGAAGCTCGGGGCGCCCTCCAGGAGATCCAGGAGGCCAAGAAAATCGCGGCAGGTAAGGCTTTTAGTATGCAAAGCAAGTATGTGAAGAAGAGGTATCTCTTACTAACCCGGATTTGGAGTTCCCCAGGGGCGTTTGTGGATCTGCCGCGCAGTGTTTCTGACGCTGCGGAATTCTTCCAAGCCGAAGAAGGGAGCTCAACGGAGAAGCTGTTCTGGTCGCAATACCTTGCGCCAGAACATCCGGTGCCCTTTAGCGATCAGCTAAAACAGCTGGTCGAGCTGCATAGGGTGGCCGAACTGGCCATGAAGGACTTGATAATCCGGCTGTGGCCTGCCGAAGCTATACCCAGCAGCTACTTCGGGCTCGTGAAGCGGCTGGTGAATGCCTGCCCTCGGCTGGACGTCATCAAGCGGTCGGTCTGCATCGAGGGCGCGCGCATGGCCTTCGCCCGCGTCAAGGTGCAGTGGGCGAAGATGAACGCCGTCAAGCTTGTGACCGAGGGACCGCCTAAGGGCAAGGAGCACCGCACGCCGGAGCGGTATTTTGAAGATGTCCTGGAGGGATCTCACATTGTGGTGACGCAATGTGCGCAAGACATTATCTTCGAATGAATACATTCATGTTGTCTCTGCCTTGTATTATGAAACAAGTTCGGCTATGTAATATAATGCTTGTTTAATATTTTACCTCCTGTGCGGCCGTGTTTATGAAATTTTGAGAGTTGGCCAGTCGTCGGCTTCAGCCCCCACGTAGGTAGTACGGGGGTGTTTGGGATGAAATCTAAACACTCTTGATCCAATTATTTGGTCCTTGAAGGAGGTGTTTAGCGCAACGAACCAGGCAATCGGACTATGTGGCTTTATCACCCTCACTTAGCCATAGGAGTTTGACAATGAAAATTTAGGCGCAGCCCCTAGTATCCGAACTAGGGTACTGTAAACACCTGATCGGGTAAGAGCCGATTCATCGCATAATGCGGAAAAAATTGCTAAAGATTTGAAACCTCCGAAGAGCTGACCGGCTCTCGCCGCATCATGACAGTCAGTTTCTGGCTTTCTCTACTGAGGTGCTCATCCGGATAAACCAGGACACAATCGCAGTAGTTCTCCCTTTACTACCCTAGCCGATATAGCGGAACGTAAGGTAGTAAGCACAGGAGCCGGGCAACCCAACTATTGACCAAAGACATGATTCGGAGCCAATACATATAATGCTAAATTCGGGGTGCCGAACTATACTGTAAAAAGTGTTCGGACTTTGTTGCCGTATTGCGGGGCGCTATGAAGCCCCTGGCAGATTAAAACGTATCAAAGTGTACGGGTGCTATTTGATAAGGTTATCAAAAAAGAAAAGAGGAAAGAAGAAAGGGTAGTAAACTAGTGCCGCAGAATTTGGGCCGCAAACTGTTTCCATTATAATTTGATTAATACGTCAAAGCGCATTCGTACAAGTAGTGCAATAAGCAACCGGCTATTTAATATGCCACAACCAAGGGAGAGCTGCGTGTGGGTCCTGAAAACAGGTAGAGTGGTCGTTAAAGAGACCACCTAGAAATTCCCCTATACGTCCGTGCTTCTTGCCGTCTTGGTGTATTTATCCTTCGAAAGGACCGGTGATCAGGCCGTCAGAGAAGGCCTGTGGAAAAGAAACCTGAAAAGGAGAAGAAGGAAAAAGTGAAAGTATGTGTGTCCGGGGGCGGTCGAGCCGTATTGTGGATCACAAGCTAGTTATGCCTCCATCTATGCCCATGGTATTTTGAGTGCGTAGTTATGTACGCGCGGTACGAATGCCGCCACTTGGTCGGGACTGGGACGGAGGCCAAATTGCTAGTCGAGCTCTTGACGAGCTGTGCTGTCCTGCTGCAGAATAGTCCGGACTCTCTTGACAGTGTCTGGGAGCTCGGCCGCCGAATTAAGGTTCTGCTTGAAAAGGCCGCTCTGTACTTCTGTTGCTAAGGCAGCGGTGTGCTCCTCGGTACGGAGGGAGCGTTCTGTGTTTCCATTAACTGTTATGACGCCGCGTGGTCCGGGCATCTTGATCTTGAGATAAGCATAGTGCGGCACCGCTTTGAATCGAGCAAATGCGGTTCGTCCAAGCAGTGCGTGATAGCCACTGCGAAAGGGGACGATGTCGAAAATTAACTCTTCGCTTCGGAAGTTGTCCGGGGATCCGAAGACAACCTCCAGTGTGATCGAGCCCGTACAGCGGGCCTCGACACCTGGTATAACTCCTTTAAAGGTAGTCTTTGTGGGCTTGATCCGTGATGGATTAATGCCCATTTTGCACACTGTATCCTGATAGAGCAGGTTGAGGCTGCTGCCACCGTCCATGAGGACTCGCGTCAGGTGGAATCCATCAATTATTGGGTCAAGGACCAGTGCAGCCGAACCGCCGTGACGGATACTGGTCGGATGATCCTGACGATCAAAGGTGATCGGGCATGACGACCATGGATTAAATTTTGGGGCGACTGGCTCTATCGCGTAGACGTCCCTGAGCGCGCGCTTGCGCTCCCTCTTGGGGATGTGGGTAGCGTATATCATGTTCACCGTTTTGACCTGAGGGGGAAACTTCTTCTGTCCCCCTGTGTTCGGTGGCCGGGGCTCCTCGTCATCGTCCTCGCTTTGCGACCCCTTCTCCTTGTTCTCGGCATTTAACTTGCCGGCCTGTTTAAAAACCCAACAATCTCTGTTGGTATGGTTGGCTGGTTTTTCTGGGGTGCCATGGATCTGGCACGGACGATCGAGTATGTGGTCCAAGCTGGATGGTCCCGGATTGTTTCTTTTATATGGCTTCTTCCGCTGACCGGACTTGGAGCCACTGAATCCGGCGTTGACCGTCGTGTCATCGGTATTGTCACCATTGTTTCGACGTTTGTGCCTATTGCGTCGGAGCTTGCCGTTGCTGTTTTTGACCTCGGAGGTGCCCGCTTCGCTTGCCGTGTTATTGCTACGGGCCAGCCAACTATCCTCACCCGCGCAAAAGCGGGTCATAAGTGCCGTGAGGGCTGCCATGGACTTCAGCTTTTCTTGGCCGAGGTGGCGGGCGAGCCATTCATCGCGGATGCTATGTTTAAAGGCCGCTAGGGCTTCGGCATCCGGACAATCGACGATCTGGTTCTTTTTAGTTAGGAACCTAGTCCAGAATTTCCTGGCTGACTCTCCGGGCTGTTGAACTATGTGACTTAAGTCATCAGCATCTGGAGGTCGCACGTATGTGCCTTGGAAGTTGTCACGGAAGGCGTCTTCCAAGTCCTCCCAGCTGCCAATAGAGTTTTCAGGCAGACTGTTTAACCAGTGCCGAGCTGGCCCTTTGAGTTTTAGCGGAAGGTATTTGATGGCGTGAAGGTCATCTCCGCGGGCCATATGGATATGGAGAAGGAAATCCTCGATCCATACCGCGGGATCTGTTGTTCCATCATATGATTCGATATTCACGGGTTTAAACCCTTCTGGGAATTCATGCTCCATTACTTCGTCAGTGAAGCAAAGAGGGTGTGCGGCGCCTCTATATCGGGCCACATCGCGACGTAGCTCAGATGGAGTCCGTCTGCGGTTTTCGGCCCGGGCGTGATTAGGCTTGTCACGTCCGAATAGATAGCCGTCGTCGCGTGTCGGGGCACGCCCTCGCGATCCGTAGATCGATCTGGTATGTCCTGCTCTATTGTCCAGGTCCTGCCGAAGGTCATATGTATAACCCCGAGCTGTTTTATCTCTGCCTTTGCGGTGAGGTAGGGCGGGCTGGTGTTCGGCTTGGGTTGCCGCTTTGTCCCGACCACGTGGTGGTCGGTCAGCCGCATTGCGCGATGATGGTACGGGCTCCAGCGCCTCATCATCGAACCGAGGTAGCAATTTGCGCTTCGGGTAGCTTTTGGCTAGGCGCTTGAGGCCGTATTCCTCGGCTGCCAGGACATCAGTCCACCTATCATTGAGCAGATCTTGATCAACTTGGAGCTGCTGCTGCTTCTTTTTCAGGCTCCTTGCAGTGGCTATTAGCGGGCGCTTAAAGCGCTCCTGCTCGAGAGGTTCCTCAGGCACGATAAAATCCTCCTTGCCAAGGCTCACCTCATCCTCGAAGAGCGGAAGATAATTACTGTCCTCCGAGTCTTTGTGTATGGCCTGTTCATCAGGGTTGACTTGCCCGTCTTCCCATTCGTCCTGTTCGGAAGTTGCCTCAACGGGATCTTCATTGTCTTCGGCATCGTCCGGAGTATTGTTCTCTCCCATGCCGGTATTGCTGTCTTTTCCACGACGTGACTTAGAGCGGCGCCGCTGACGCCGGCGCTTTGGCTGTGTCTCAGGAGGTTTATCCTTGGCTGGATCTTCTTTGTCATCGTCGTTAGTTCCTTTAGGTGTATCCACCATGTACACGTCGTACGAAGAAGTGGCCGTCCAGCGTCCGGTGAACGGCGGGTTTTGGCCCTGCTCCTCATCGGCATCGTCGTCCATACCGTCGATGTCTTTGGAGCCGTAATTGAGCATGTCAGTTAAGTCTTCGACAGTGGCTATGAAGTGGGCGGTGGGTGGGAAGCGAAATTCTCCGTCATCAGCCTCCAGTTCGAACCGGATATAATTCGGCTGTGAGTCCCCCGCTAAGGATAGTGCTTTTAATGAGTTTAACACATCGCCTAAAGGCGAGTGCCGAAAAATGTCCGCGGAGCTGAATTCGAAGATCGATGCCTGATCAAGCTCGACATACGCGGACGCGCATGGTTCGGAACCTGTAGCTGGAAACGAGTCCGAGGTTCCGGTGACACAGATTCCACTCGAGGTTGGGTCTGTGTGCGGCTCCGACGCCACTGAGACTGCGACTTCCGTGGCGGGGTTGAGCTTCCCGTCCTCGGATGGCGCGATCTGCTTCGGATCTAGGGCCAGAGCAGTTACAGGTGCTATCTCCTGAGTATGGTCCAATGACAGATTTAGGTCATGTTCATCGTGGTGACAGGGAGCGGCTACCGTGGTCTCGAATCCGTCGAAGATCAAGTCTCCGCGGATATCCGCGACGTAGTTCAAGCTTCCAAATCTGACCTGATGGCCAGGGACGTAACTGTCGATCTGCTCCAGATGGCCAAGCGAGTTGGCCCGCAGTGCGAAGCCGCCAAATACGAAGATCTGTCCGGGGAGGAAGACTTCCCCTTGGACAGCATTGTTGTAGATGATTGAAGGAGCCATCAAACCTTTTGACGACGGCACAGTGGAACTCTCAATGAAAGCACCAATGTCGGTGTCAAAACCGGCGGATCTCGGGTAGGGGGTCCCGAACTGTGCGTCTAAGGTCGATGGTAACAGGAGACAGGGGACACAATGTTTACCTAGGTTCGGGCCCTCTCTGTGGAGGTAATACCCTACTTCCTGCTTGATTGATCTTGATGAATATGAGTGTTACAAGAGTTGATCTACCACGAGATCGTAATGGCTAAAACCCTAGAAGTCTAGCCTGTATGACTATGATCGTCCCTTCGGACTAAGCCCTCCGGTTTATATAGACACCAGAGGGGATTAGGGTTGTACAAAGTCGGTTATAGAGAAAGGAATCTTCATATTTGGACGCCAAGCTTGCCTTCCACGCCAAGGAGAGTCCCATCCGGACACGGGAGAGAGTCTTCGGTCTTTGTATCTTCACAACCCATCAGTCCGGTCCATGTCTAACAGGCCGGACGCCCGAGGACCCCTTAGTCCAGGACTCCCTCACCCATCTCCATGAGTAGCAAGTACACCTAATTTTTTTTGGTATTTCGTGTTCCATATACATAACTAAAGATAGAGAACAACTTAGAACGGCAAATAAAATCTACTTAGTGATAAAGCAAACAAGAACACACGAGAATGCTATTGCTCCCCGGCAACGGCGCCAGAAAAAGGTCTTGATAACCCACAAGTATAGGGGATCAATTGTAGCCTTTCTCGATAAGTAAGAGTGTCGAACCCAACGAGGAGTTAAAGGTAGAACAAATATTCCCTCAAGTTCTATCGACCACCGATACAACTCTATGCACGCTTAACGTTCATTTTACCTAGAACAAGTATGAAACTAGAAGTACTTTGTAGGTGTGATAGGATAGGTTTGCAAGATAATAAAGAGCACGTAAATAAAATCTAGGGGCTGTTTAGATAAAAAATAACTAAGTTAGTTTTAGTAGAGAGCTTTTTGTCACAAGAAAGTTATTTGTCCTTAGGCAATCGATAACTAGGCCGGTAATCATTATTGCAATTTTATATGAGGGCGAGGCATAAGCTAACATACTTTCTCTACTTGGATCATATGCACTTATGATTGGAACTCTAGCAAACATCCGTAACTACTAAAGATCATTAAGGTAAAACCCAACCATAACATTAAAGTATCAAGTCCTCTTTACTCCCATACGCAAACAACCCCCTTACTCGGGTTTAAACTTCTGTCACTCTAGCAACCCACCATAAGCGAATCATGAACATATTGCAAACCCTACATCGGGGATCCCTCACGCTTGCGCGACACAGAGAGCACCATAGGACAACACCAATAATAAAACATACAACTCATACCAATCATGATCATCAACCAACCCATAAGACAAAACGGATCTACTCAAACATCATAGGATAGCCATACATCATTGGGAAATAATATATAGCGTTGAGCACCATGTTTAAGTAGAGGTTACAGCGGGGAGAAGAGGTGTTACACCACTGCATAGAGGGCGAGAGAGTTGGTGATGACGGCGGCGAAGTTGTTGGTGTAGATCGCAGTCACGGTGATGGCCCCGGCGGCGTTCCGGTGCCACCGAGAGAGAGGGGGGAGAGCCCCCCTCCTCCTTCTTCTTCCTTGACATCCCCCTAGATGGGAGAAGGGTTTCCCCTCTGGTCCATGGCCTCCATGGAGGCGGAGGGGCGGGAGCCCCTCCGAGATTGGATCTCTCTCTATTTCCTTCTGTTTCTGCGCTCCCGTTTTCTGTCCTTTCACCGTTTCTTAAATTCCCGGAGATCCGTAACTCCGATTGGGCTGAAATTTTAACACGATTTTTATCCGGATATTAGCTTTCTTGCGGCCGAAGAAGGGCACCAACCGCCTTACGGGGTGGCCACAAGGGCCCAGGGCGCGCCCCCTGCCTTTCCGCTGCCTCGGGCATCGTCTCGCGTTGATTCTTTTTCCCAAAAATCATATATATTCCAAAAAAATCTCCATAAGTTTTTATCGCGTTTGGACTCCGTTTGATATGGTTTTTCTGCGAAACAAAAACATGCAACAAACAGGAACTGACACTGGGCACTGGATCAATATGTTAGTCCCAAAAATAGTATAAAAAGTTGCCAAAAGTATATGAAAGTTGTAGAATATTGGCATGAAACAATCAAATATTATAGATACGACTGAGACGTATCAGACACCGATGGAGAGGTCCTGTTCAAGGACGACCTATTGTGAAGGTTGGAGTGCTGCTACGAGACGACGATGGAGATGCGTGTCTGTGTGATCCACGTCACGCGATGCTCGATGAAGGCATTGGTGAAGTTGGCTACGACCAGAGAGATCTAACGCGGCAATCTTCAAATTGGGCTCGGCCTGGCTAGGTTACCAGATAAGAGGGCGTGAGCGCATGCTCTTGGACGACCGTGAGCTCGACATCATACCAAACGTGTCATGTAGTGGCATGGGTGATTTTTTAACTTTTCTTTAGGGAGTCTTCGTGGCTTGGGGTGGCGAGGCGGAGGCGCTGTCCTAGTGTAGGTATAATATTCTCACTGTACTTTCCCCGTTCCATTGGTGTGATTGTCGCCGGCGGAGGGCGCGTGGGGCCATGTCTCTGGCTAGTCCTTCGGGATCCTGTCGGTTTAGGTTTCCAGTGGACCTGTCTGGATTCGGCTAGCTTTCCTAGTATTCGGAGTTTTTACAAGTCCTTATCGGCGTTTTTCTTATTCGGGGCGATGATTCACTTCATAGATTGCGCGCGGCCGGCATCTCCTGGTCTGCATCGACGACTCCTCAGCTGCCGCGTTTTACAAGCTCTTGTGTTTATAAAAGTTTGCTCAAGTGAGGCGGAACCCAGAGGCTGCATCGAGTTTTGCTCACGTCACGTCGTCGGTGGATGTAAGAGGAAGAAAACTTTGACCACTCCCAAAGATTTGATTGTAGTTTTATCTTTTTGTAAGGATCGTACCTTAACCTTTTTTAGAGAAAAAAAAAAAAGGTGGAGATGGGTCCGCTTTTAAAATTTCTACTTTCCCCCAAAAATCTCCGAAAAAGGTAACTTTAGCAATTTTTATACTCCATTTCAAATGAATGACCCGATTTTTCATTTTTGTGACATGGCAGCAATGTTTCGGTCTCGACCCACCCGACGATGTCGGTCCTCTTCCTCCGCTCTTCCCGCCTTCTCTTCCTCCCCCGCTCCACCGCATCTCCTCCCCACCACTCTTCCCTCCTCCCGTCTCCTCGCCCGCACGCCCTCAGCCACCGCCGGTAACTTCTCCACACCCAGATCGCTTCTTGATCCACTCCGTTTTCGATTCAATCGACATTACCCCCAAACGGATCGACACCAGATTCCGCCTTGGTAAAGAAGACAGCAATGGGGATCTCCAAGGTGACGGGCATCGCGGCGACAGCGCTCCTCGTCTCGTCCCTCGCCCTGCGGCAGGCCGGCGTGAGGTCCGCCGCCACGGCCCCCATCCTCGCCACCAGCTGCGTCGCCTACGTCGTCACCGTCGCGTCCCACACCGCCGTCAACGTGCCGTGGATCCTGGGCAAGACCCCGTCGGGCCGGTTCCCCCTCTGGTCGTCCGTGCTCTTCGGCCCCTTCCTGATGCTGGCACGCACGTACGCCAAGGTGAAGAGGTTCCTCAGGAAGGAGAACGTGTACGACGAGATCGCCCAGGGGCTCTACCTCGGGGGCTGGCCGTTCATGGCAAAGCACCTGCCTCCGGGGGATCCGTCCGTCGTGGATTGCACGTGTGAGCTGCCGAGGAGCTCGTTTGTGAAGGTGGATGAGTATGTCTGTCTTGCTACTTGGGATACCAGGGCCCCGTTACCGTCCCAGATCGAATTCGCGGCGCGGTGGGCCTGCGAGAAGAGAGCCCAGGGGAAGCCCGTCTATGTCCACTGCGCATTTGGTTAGCAATGATCTCACCCTCTCTTGTTTGCATTCTACTTTCGGCGAACCATTGCGTAGTTTGGTAATTTTGTTGTATTTATTTATAAGTGACACCACATGAAGATAAAATGTCTATCTGTTTTGTGCACGATTTACAACCACATCAGGTCATGGAAGAAGTGCCTGTGTCATGTGCGCAATTCTAGTGGCGACGGGCGTTGCTGAAAACTGGAAAGACGCTGAAAACGTCATCCGAGGAAGGAGGAAGATCAAAATGAACGCTCTTCACCGCAAAACTTTGGAAGATTGGTCCAAAAGTCGAGTTGTCCAGAAAAAGGATAATTAGCTGTGAGCTGATTTCTTTCTTACATCATATACTTCTTCTGTGAGGTTAGAACCAAAACAGAGTAAAGTCATATTGTATAGGAATACCATGCCATTCTTTATTTGAAATATTCCTCCACATGTCAATCATGTGTGACACAAGGAAATCCTCCATTCCCCCCCTGAAGATGCAGGAAAGTCCTTACTTTCTTTTACGTGTTTGTTCAATGTATGTGTGGTAGTTGCTCCTCTAAGCAACTCTTTTCACAGCAAAATCAGTGCTGTGCAGTGTACACTTTGGTTTATAATGGAAAAAACTTGAACTTATCCTCAAGCTGGTTTCTATTATCTGTGTTGCAAAATTGTAGCAAGGTTTAACTTCAAATGACAATTCTTTTCCTGTGAGTACTATCTAGGTACTAGCCTGCTTGAACCGTACAGATGTAAAAATCAAATGTAGTTTGCAGTTATAACTCAACAGCAGTGTGTGCAATATAAGACTCTGAATGAAGTACCAAATTTGATACCTGGAACAGGTTTGTGTACTCATGCTCAGAGATTACCCCTTTGTTCCCTCCTAATGATAAAATAATTGTGACTGAATATCAGTGTTTCAATATGTTTTATCTAACCTTTTCCCCGTTTTCTGGCAGTGATATTTTTTCCAAATTCTGTCAGATAGCTCACCTATTCAATTCAAGATATTTTTTCCAAATTCTGTCAGATAGCTCACCTATTCAATTCAAGATATTTTGGTAGTGGTGCATGGTAGAAGGTGTTCTTACAAAATGCAGCCAGAAGTAATGAAAATAACACAAATTGAAGTACTATTTCAATAATGAACTCTGGGTGTCCTTCATTTGTTCTCACTCCAGGATACATTAAACCATTTGACTCAAGAAAATCTGATGACAGTTCTACGCGTTCTGACAAGTTCTCCCATTTCTGGAGCTTCCTTTGTTTCCCAGCTCTCTGTTTCTCACATATCTGCTACATTACATCCAAAAAATTTCTTCCCAGTTGTTTTGCTTATGCTCCTACTTTGAAGGTTAGTTCCAAGATACATTTGAATCAGTAGGCTGAATATTGGCTTTCAGATGGATGTGCTGCAATGCTTAGCTCTCCACAATTGCCTTCATCTGTCATCAGTATCCTGCAGGCAATATATGCACCAGCAATAAATAGATCAGAGATAGATCCAGAAAAATGGTACTACAACTGCTGAACCTATGCTTCTTTTAGGCCGAAACAAAAAATGGTTAGTTGGCAGGGATAGCCGAACATATCCTAGGGAAAAGAAACAGAGGCAGGGATAGCTGAAAGCATCCCAGGAAAAAGCGAAAGAAACCATCTCTAGTTCTTTTTCTGCACACCATAGATGCACCTTGTTTTTGCCATTTGTTTTAGTGCAGGCTATGGTGTAGAAAACAAGCCTGCTGACTTTTGAGTTTTGATTGCTGGTAGGAGGGTGGTCGATTCCATGCTGATTAGTAGGGCACATCTGGGTATTATAAACTAAGATGATTCTCGCCTCTGTTAAGCCCTTGCTCAATCATATGCACTTAGATTTTTTTTTAAATTGTAGATAGGCTATAACTTAAACAGCTACAGGTAGCAGACTTCATATTTAGCAAAAGAAAACTAACCACAGGACAGAGGTAAGAATTGCGTGGTACTTACTCTCGAGGGCGAGAAGCCCAGAGGGAGCTTAGGGCACGGAGGCGGTTATGGTACTCGCCAATAGCCAAGAAACATCGAGCTGCCTGCCTAACTGTCAGAATCCTGTGCATCTGGTGAAGAGTCTGCTGCCTCAAGTTATCAGCCTGGAAATGACATGTCACATATGTTGTTTTAGTACATGCCTCAGTGATCTTATTCCTGGCAGCTAAAACTCACAGCAGATGCTAGCAATAAACCTTTTTGGAATACACCAGATGAACAAATGAAGTTTAAAAGAACGATAACTTGTGAATTGTGGATAGATTGACTTTTTAAATTGACAAATCACTTATTTTTTTGCACTATTAGTGGAAGTACTTATGAGGTTTAAAATGTTTACTTATTCTTGGCACAGTTAGTAGCAGAACTGATGCTAGAATGATTTAGGTGTGGCCAGAGCAATAAATTTCCCCTGAATGCAGATTGTTGCTACATTTGCCTACAAGTTTTACCAGGCGGCTTCATTGCTCATCTACAAATTTGAATAAGATGAGCGAATAGTCTAGCATACACTGACATAATGGTCAAGTTTGAAGAGTAGTGACACATCTTGGGTTACCTGTATGACAAAGCCTTCAAGGTTGGCCAGCTTGCCGAGAGCAACGGCCATGTCGCCCATGAAGCTCCCCATGTTGGTATCGTCGCTAAGAGACCCGCTGCCTGCCACCGTGATTGCTAATGACTGATGGAGCTGCTCCAGGCCCTGGGTGAGAGCTTCTTCTGCCTGCTGCAATGACTGCTCAAGGCTGCAGATGCCAACCATTTGCTGTTCAGTCAAGGGATCAAGCTGAGGTGCCAGTGTCTGCAGCAACAGTGGGAAGTATGTACTTTCATTAGGATATCATTAGTTCACTTCGAGAGTTTGTTTGGCAATTCGGTTCCTGAACTATCAAATGAACCTTTTTTGCTAGAAACTATGAAATGAAAATGACAGTTGATTTCGTTTCTATTTTTTTAGGAATAACATTGCTAATGTTTAGTGTAGTTAGAGGCACATGCCTTGAGCAGATCAGAGGGCCGGAAGCCGCCCATCCAAAGGAAGCAGCGCTCGGCTGGGGTCGCCCACATCCCAGTGATAAGATGAAAGACGTCTGCCCTGGCAGCGGCACTCTTGAGGCGAAAGAGCTCATCGTAGTGGGTCAAGGTGTCGTCGATGATGGCCCTGAGGTCACCATCCGGCAAGTGCGCGTGCAGGCCTCCCCGGAGCTCAATCATGCGCCTGCTGTCGTCGTCCAGCCACCTGTTATACTCGACATCGAACATAGCAGCACCTGGAAAATAGATATCAGAATTCGTATTCAGTCCAATGCCAAATCTTAACCAAATTCCCACCACACATTCTAATCAGTGAATGCGCAGGAGAGCTGATACTGGGTTGACATTACACACCAGGGCTGGAGTTTCCACCTGGAGCTCCTCCAACCAAGAGTCCCTACACAAAGCTCACAGGTTCATATCACACTTTACAATATGAAAACCTAGCTCGATACTTTGGCATAAAAGGAACTTGAATGATATTTTTCTAACTCGAGTGATTTTTGTGATCATATATGCACAGGTGCACATGGTGAATTAGCTGCAGAAATGAGAAGCACCTGAGAACGAGCCCGCTGGAGATCCTGTTCCAGTTGAGCAAGCTTGAGCTTGCCACTCTCAAGCTGCTGAATGTAAGCCTACACATGATGGATAATGCAGATGCAAAAGTCAATAACTTGGCAAATTCATTGCTGGGAACACCAATTCAGTTCAGATTACAAAGCATGGTCCACCTTCTTCCGAAGCCTGCTTTTTCTTGCAGCCTCTCGATTCTGCGCTAGCCTCCTCGTCGTCTGCTAACCACCAAGGGAGAAGAACTCACTATAAATCTCAAGATTCTCAAAACAAAATGAGTTGCATTGCTCCAGGAACATAGATTTCGATGGTACCTTTGGATCAACCGCCTTGCCAGTCCTGTCACTGTGAGTGGAACTTGTTGCCATCTTCTGCACATGACAAGCGACCATAAGAAGTCCAGCACAAGCTAAAATCAGTTAGTTGAATTTTTTTCTCTCAAATATATGGGTCACGACATTGCATATTAGAAGAAGAATGTCAATAAGAAGCAATCAGTTGACACATCATGCTCACTTAAGACACTACTAGTATGATAGAGCTGGGAGATGGAAGAACAATGTGTCCATGGTGCAATCAAGCAAATACTTAGTGTATATAGTATGGTCTCTACTGCATGCACGTTACATCAAGCACATATAAAGAAACAGCAATGTATACATTTGGTGGAAACCACCCACTCCAACAACAGACAAAAAATATATAGTATATATTAGGTCCTGCTTTTCTTTTCTGATGGTGTGTTGCTGTCGCGTCGCCCCCTAATTTGCAGGGCTCTCTTTCAGCTGAGTGTGAATTGTTTGTTATATTTCTTTGAGAAAGAAGCGTGGATTAATTAATTAGTGCATAAGATTTTGTCTTGCTTATTTGTCTATCCAACAATATTGATATACATATGCCCTGGCACTGGCAGTTCACCAATTGACCAGAAAGCAGCGTGCACCTAAAGCAGACACTGACCCAAGGTGGCATTATTCAAGCATCCAACTAATTGAGGCCACAGTTTCTTTGCTAGAGACAATATTGTAAGAATGATCCCTTGTCTCCTATTGCATCACCAATGGCAATGGCATGGCAGCTACGCTCTAATCTAACATATCCTCTACATTAATCACCTATCTATCCATATGTGTGTGCCTAGAATGGAAGGAAGATGTTGCTATTCCAACAAGCTCTCTAGATTTGTTTCTATAGGTCCATACAAGAAAAAAAGAAAAAAAAAAGGTTCACCTAACGTGTTGGGATTGGAGATCTTGGGGGCAGCAACACATCTTAAATGCACACCCTGCCTCAACCGTGTGGATTCTTTCTTTCTCTCTTTCTTGTGCTGCCTATGGCAGGAGCATTTTGCTACATGAGCATCTTGGAAGTTGTGGCCTAGCTAGCTACTGACATGGCACCAGGCTAGCCATCTACTCTAGCTCTAGTAGGAGAGATGGATGATGATGGCCAGGGGAGAATGTGGAGAAGCAAAGAACAAAGACATGCAAGGAACCCAAGCAACAGTGCAATGCATTGAATGAGTTTGATATGGTCATTCACAGTGGTAGAGTACCTGCTGCTGGTGCTGGTGCTGATGCTGCTGTGAAATCTGATGGAACTGGCCTGCCACGGTGACTAATCCTACCATCCCTTGCTGCTGCTGCTGCTGCTGGTGGTGATCCGATGAGTCCATGTTGATGTTGTTCTTGCTGCTGCTCTCTGAGTCTGTGCTGTCTGCTGTCACATTTGAACCCTCCTGCTTGCCCAAAAAACAAACACATATACACATCAGTGAAAACAGTTTTAGGTGCAAAATGCTTGTAGTAATTCTATCTTTTTTTTGCTGCAGTACGTACGTGTCCTTGAATGATACGGAGTAGTAGCGTATTTATTTACCTTGGGTGTGTGGTGGTGATGGAGAGCGAGCGGCCAGGAGGGGAAGATGTCCAGTGTGGGAGGCGGCCTAGCTGCTGCCGCTGCCGCTGCCGCTGTAGCAGTATCAGCCACAGTACTGGGGAAGGCTGCAAGAAGATATGATAGGGGAGGAGGAGATCAAGACATGCATCCCAACAGCAGAGAGGTGAAGTGCAAAGGCTGCAGCGCTAGTACTGCCTGTGATCACAAAGGGGTAGGGCAGCATCGGCCGCGTGGGCCCACTGTGGCAGTGAAACTGAAAGTGACCTTGGGGGTTATTCCCTTTGAGCTGTGCTTTTGCTTGCTTGCTTGCAGAGAGCCAGCCAAGCCAGAGGCTAGCTGCAGTCTACATGCATACACACACTCACTACTCTATCTAGCTAGTACCATGGTCCACCCCCCCCCCCCCCCCCCCCCCCCCCCCCCCCCCCCCCCCCCCCCCCCCCCCCCCCCCCCCCCCCCCCCCCCCCCCCCCCCCCCCCCCCTGACTAGGATGCCCTAACCTCTCGGTAAAGTGGCTCGCAGCCTTGTGCTCTTTGGTCTCTTGTTGGACTCGCTTGGCTAGGCTAGAGGGAGAGAGAGAGGTGTTGTGTGTACGTACGCATGGCGTTGTTGTGTCCATGGTGGTGGTGGTGGTGATGAGGATGATCCGTGGAGGTGGCCGTTGCAGTTTGTTGCTGGGAATGGGAATGCGAAATCATCCTGCCGCTGCTGCTGCTGAGCGTGGCGACCTGGTGCATGAGGGCCTCCTCCAGCTCCCCGAAGTAGGCGCCGCCGCCGCCGCCTCCTCCTCCTCCGTCTTGCTCGCTGCTGCACGCACGTACAGACCGTCACCATTACATTGCCATCACCAACCAAATACTACGTGATATATCTACAGAAAGATTCCTATGTATGTATGCATGTATGTGTGTATACAGACGCACACAGGATCGACGGCATGAAGCATGAAGAACAGCAAGCCGACAAAAAAAACTCCATACAAGGCAATACGCATGCAGACAGGCCAGAGATGATGAATCAGGATTCGTGTCCGCCAAATCTTGAACAACCAAGCGCGTGTTGTTCATCATGGTTATTGGTTTCCATATAGGGGAAAGAAGCACAAGAGAGATGACAAAGAAAAGAAAACCACGACGAGAAAGAGGGAGAGAGAGGGGACAGAAGAGGTTGCTCTTACAAGAAGGCTGCGGGAGGCATGGAGTTGGTTGGCATGGCCATGGCGGCATGGAAGCCGCCATAGCCAAGAACATGATGAGGAGGAGGGCCCCTGTGCCTCGGATGGCCCGAACTGCTGCTGGCCTCCTCCATCCTCGACCTCCAAGCCGAAACTCTTGCTGCCTCGACCTCCCACTCCCAGTAGGGAGACTCTTTGTGCTCCTGGCTGCCTTGCTTCTGCATGCCGCACAAGAAAACCTCACATGAGCAACACACACAGGCAACCCCCTATGCCTATATATCTACCTCAGCAAAGAGAAGGCATGCGAGCGAGGAAGAGGATGGAGACAAACAACATACCAGGGCACTGGGTTTTACAGCACAAAAGAGACCGGCTTGAGCAGAACAGAGCAGGCGGCTTGACCGTTTCTTTCTTTCTTTCTTTCTTTCTTTCTTTCTTTCTCCTGTCCTGTGTTCTTCTTGCTCTTCACGCACCCTGCAACTTCTTGTCTTGATGCATCTGACAGACAGACGCTCTCTTTCGCCTGCCTTGTGGGGCGCGTGTGTACCGCTTGCTAATCCCACAGTTGAGAGGATCTTGTCCCTTCTTGCCTGCTTTAATTTGTTTTGGTCTCTCTCTTGAACTGTGAAGAGAGAAAGAGAGAAAGGGAGAGAAGAAAGAGAGAGAGACAGGAGGAGGAGGAGGAAGAAGGTGGTATAGTAGAGTAGGGGGTCTTGTCTTGACTTGAAGGGCTTTTGTCAAGACTGCACTCTTATCGCATTGGAACTGACTGCCATCTCCCATTGGCTGGCCCCGCAGCAGTTTCTTTATTTTATGCGTCCATGTCCCAGCCCTTCTCTTCTCTTTTCCATCCATGCTCCAAAGGGTTCAAAGAATGTCCATAAAGGGGGGCACAAAATTTACGTTTTTACACCGTGAGAACGTATCCATTCTTTATGTGCTGTTGAAGAAAATTTGTGCTTTGTTGATCGGCCATTTTTCTACTCGGCGGGCGATGACCATCTTAATCCCCCGTTTAGACCTTGACACCGTCTACATACGATTATACAACTTAACCAATCGCGCGGATAATCACGAGACATTTCAGCTGTGCACAAAGTCATAAACGTCTTGTCAACCTTATGTGAAGACTGCCTCTATACATACATAGTATATTAACAACTCCTTTGCAATTATTTCATTTGCTTGAGGAAGTAAGTGAGAAACCTTGGGGTTTCCTGGATTTAATTAGCTTGGCGCTGTCCCCTGTTAACGAGTCAACATCCATGCCTTGTCAAACCATACCTAAACCAATAATATCCATTTCCACGCAGCAATGGATAGCAAACTTATTTAATTCCTCAGACCATCGCTAAGTATCCAATCAATCAGTGAGGAGTAGCAAATATGTTTGTATGTTAGTTCACCTGACATTGATGGGGTGGATATTGAGATTCTTCCCACTCCTATATACACATACACATGATTTACATTTCCATGAACTGAAATTCACAATACTTCACCCCCCCCCCCCCCCCCCCCCCCCCCCCCCCCCCCCCCCCCCCCCCCCCCCCCCCCCCCCCCCCCCCCCCCCCCCCCCCCCCCCCCCCCCCCCCCCCCCCCCCCCCCCCCCCCCCCCCCCCCCCCCCCCCCCCCCCCCCCCCCCCCCCCCCCCCCCCCCCCCCCCCCCCCCCCCCCCCCCCCCCCCCCCCCCCCCCCCCCCCCCCCCCCCCCCCCCCCCCCCCCCCCCCCCCCCCCCCCCCCCCCCCCCCCCCCCCCCCCCCCCCCCCCCCCCCCCCCCCCCCCCCCCCCCCCCCCCCCCCCCCCCCCCCCCCCCCCCCCCCCCCCCCCCCCCCCCCCCCCCCCCCCCCCCCCCCCCCCCCCCCCCCCCCCCCCCCCCCCCCCCCCCCCCCCCCCCCCCCCCCCCCCCCCCCCCCCCCCCCCCCCCCCCCCCCCCCCCCCCCCCCCCCCCCCCCCCCCCCCCCCCCCCCCCCCCCCCCCCCCCCCCCCCCCCCCCCCCCCCCCCCCCCCCCCCCCCCCCCCCCCCCCCCCCCCCCCCCCCCCCCCCCCCCCCCCCCCCCCCCCCCCCCCCCCCCCCCCCCCCCCCCCCCCCCCCCCCCCCCCCCCCCCCCCCCCCCCCCCCCCCCCCCCCCCCCCCCCCCCCCCCCCCCCTCCCTTTCAGTTTCACGCTTGGGAGATGCATCAAAGTATTCCACTGCTTAATCTATGCTGTGCCTGTCAAGGTATTTATTTTTGTCTGCGCTCTTCACCCACTATTTTCCTTGCCAATGATTGGCACAGAAAAATGTGCACGACACATTACAAATCATAGAGGATTTATATGGTTGGATTGGGTGATATATATATATGCATGAACCTGGCTACTAGAATATTGGGTTTCGTTTATCTTATGGCATTTCGTAAGCCTTTAAATGGCAAGTTTGGGTGTGGTTATATGTATATAACTGCTAAAAAAGTGGTTGAAACCTCATGCATGATTGTTTCAAGTTGTTGTATTAGCCAGGTTCATGCATATATATCACCAATTTCATGGGCATTCTAGTAGCTGTTGGTTTAGCTAACTGAGTTAGAATTCCTATGATTAGCTAATCTTCCCGCCAAAGGAAAAGTATATTGTTGATAACCACATTAATTTCCCACGTGCCAAGGCAAAATATCGTCATGTTAATTTAAACTGCATATGCATGTGCATGTGAACCTTGCATGATCAGTAACTAACATCCAACTGTTACCGGCGACGCCAAATTAACCCAGTCCTTTGACAGACACATGTTTTTAAAACATTTAGAATTCATTATTATATCTACAGCCGATGACAAAGGAATCTTCATGCCACATTTTGAAAAAACAATCAGGACATTTTTTGCTATGGGAACAACTTATGAGTTGCATTAATGTTCTATTAAACATATTTTGTTTTGGTATCAACACATTTTCTGAGAAATCTATTACTGTACTAAATGTCAATAATGTTTATGGACGCTGCGTGTAAATTACTCAAATCTTACTTCTAGAACTTATAAATTGATTAAATAAAAAAAGTTGGCTGACCTTCGGCTATGTGCATATTAGTTATGCAGAGGCTGGGTGTAATACGTAAACCTTTTATGTAATAAAGCGCCCGTTATCTGAGAAAAGTAGACCGACCTAATGTACTCGCCAATTTAAGTGCCTCTATGGCATTGGTTTCTTGGCTCCGACTTAAGGCGGGAGTGATGTCCTCAAGTGTAAGAGTAACTCTAGCTGATTCTTTAAAATCACCGTTCTTATATTAAAACCGCCAATATAAGGGCTAAGAGGCAAAAAAAATCACTCTAGCAGATACTCTAAACATGTATTTATTCTTATTTCTTTAAAGGGAGCTCTAAATGATGGACTATAGACTTTATATTAGAGTAATGGAGGGAAATTTTCCAGCTGCCTACAGTCATGGCCGCCACACGGTTAGGTTCTTAGGAGATATATTTTGATTTGTTGTAATCTCTATGTTATTCTCCTGATCTTCTCATGATCCTCACAAGATGTAACCATCAAACTTGTATGCAATACGTGATAAGCCCCGAAGATAGATAAAACCCCACATGGCCCCCTCGGAGAGGTTGCGATGCTTCACAATATTTCACATGGTATACAAAGATCTTCTCTTCCATCAGATCTAACCTTCCTCGACCACCTCCCTCCCATGGCATCCTCCTTTGGCTCATCCTTTTCCTTCGGCTTGAACTCTCAGGTCTCTGAAAAACTCACATGCACTAATTACATCATATGGCATGCCCAAGTGCTATCGTAGTTTAGAGTTGCGGGCATGTACGTGTACCTGGACACCATCCCCGAGCTAGTGATGACCCACAAGTATAGGGGATAAATCGTAGTCCTTTCAATAAGTAAGAGTGTCGAATCCAACGAGGAGCAGCAGGAATCAATAAGCGGTTTCAACAAGGTATTCTCTGCAAGTGTTGTAAAGTAGTAGTTGTGTCAGATAGTTTGATAATAGGATAATTCGTAACAAGTAACCAAAGTAACAAGGTGCAACAAGATGGCACAATCCTTTTTATTGCAAAGGACATGCCAAAAGTATTTCTTATACAGTGATTAAAGCGTTCTCGAGGACACACGGGAATTTCGTCTAGTTACTTTCACCATGATTCATTGACTTGCGATCACTGCTTTGATAAGTTATTATGTGGGTGGATCAGAGCTAAGGTGTTGTTCTTAATTGAACAAACAATCTACTTATAGTTACCCCCTTTCGCAAGCATCTGCAAATACAAGAGAAAATTTAAGATAAATCTAACTATAGCATGAAACATATGAATCCAAAACTGCTCATCAGATTGTCCATGTTGTTCATTCTTCTGGGCAGCAGCAGGGGTTAGTTTTTCAAATTGACTATGAGAAGGCATATGATAAAGTTAATTTGGACTTTGTATATGAAGTGCTAGCTCTTAGGGGTTTTGGTTCCAAGTGGATTGTTTGGATTAAGAGCCTGGCTGAGAATGGCTCTGTTGGAGTCAAATCAAATGGAGTTGAGAGTGATTTTTTCCTCACAGGCAAGCGGCAGAGGCAGGGTGAACTTTTTTCTTCTCTCATTTTCAATCTAGTGGTAGATTTATTCTCTCGAATGTTGATTAAAGGAAATCAAGCGGGTTTAGTGAAATGAATTTTTCGTAGACTAGTCAATGGGGGAGTCGTGTGTTTACAATATGTTGATGATACCCTCCTTTTTACAGAATGAAAGTAGAATAGCCTTGAATTTGAAGTGGATGCTCACCTTTTTTGAACAAGTGTTAGGCATGAGGATCAATTATCATAGAAGTGCTCTGGTTCCCATTAACATGGGAGCAGATGAGCTTGGGGTTTTTGTCGATATCTTTCAATATGTGGTGGGAGATTTTCCCATCAAATATTTAGGAATATCTTTGCATTTTCATAAGCCGACTAGAGAAGATTTACAATTCCTGATTGATAAGATCCTAGCTAGCATTGTTGGGTGGAGGGGTAAGCTGCTATCCTATCTAGGGAAGATCATACTTATTAAATCTTGTTTAGCTAAGACCCCTCTTTATTTGTTATCTTTTGCTAAATTTCCCAAGTGGGCTCTCCAACTTATTAATTCCCAAATGACAAACTGCTTATGGAGTGATGAGGGGGGGGGGCATCCCCCCCCCCCCCCCCCCCCCCCCCCCCCCCCCCCCCCCAGGAATTTGTATGATATCTTTCAATGTGTGGTGGAAGATTTTCCCATCAAATATTTAGGAATACCTTTGCATTTTAATAAGCTGAGTAGAGAAGATTTACAATTCCTGATGGATAAGATCATAGTTAGGATTGTTGGGTGGAGGGGTAAGCTGCTATTCTATCTAGGGAAGATCGTACTTACTAAATCTTGTTTAGCTAGCATCCCTCTTTATTTGTTATATTTTGTTAAATTTCCCAAGTGGGCTCTCCAACTTATTAACTCCCACATGGCAAACTATTTATGGAGTGATAGTGAGGGGAACCATAAAATTCACTTAGCTAACTGGCCTTCCATTTGTATGACACCAGGAGTCCTAACATCCTGTGTTGCCATGACAATAACTCATCACAGTTTTGGAAGAGTTTCATGTGTGCTCTACAGGCAGTTAGGATTGGTTATAAGTGGGCAGTGGGTAATGGTAAAATGGCTAGGTTTTGGGAAGATATTTGGCATGGGAGTGCTCCTTTAGCTACCTAATTTTGGGACCTTTGTTACTTGGTTAATGAAAATAATAAGACTATTACTGAGCTTTGGGATGGGGAAGAGCTTAAATGTACTTTTAGCAGAGTTTTTTCTGATGAATTTATGATTCAGTGGTTTGATTTGGTTAACATCCTTAAGCTTACTAGGTTTTATCAGGATGAAGATTCTTTGATCTGGCAATACGAATCTAAGGGGGTTTACTCCACTAAATTTTTGTATGCCACAGTGAATTTTAGAGGGGTGCAACCTATCCTCCTACCTGCAGTGCGGAAGGTTAAGGTCCCACCCAGAATACAAGGTTTTCTTTGGTTGTTTTCCGAGAATAAGATTATGACATGTGATAATTTGAGGAAGAGGGGGCTGGCTAAAGCTCTTGAATGTGTACATTGTATTGAGATAGAATCAGTGTTTCACTTGTTTTTTGAAAGTATAGTGGCTAGGCTGGTTTGGAGGGAGGTGGAAGTGTTGTTTGGTATTTCTGTTACTAACATTGAATCGATTGCTAGGTGGTGGCTCTGTGAGAATAAAATTCTTACACCTGAATGTGATTACCTCTACAATCCTGTGGGGATTGTGGAACTGTAGAAATTCTTTAGTTTTTGATAGATTCTCTTGGATATCTATGAAGCAGGTGTTTGGCTTGTTCATGTGGTACCTGAAGGACTAGACAAAACCCTTCAAGGGTCTGAGAGGGGCCAGGCTCTGGAGTTCCAGGATTTGGTATGGAGAAAACTGAAAAATCCTCTGGAACTGGAACCAGACTAATGGAATACAGGCATGGTTTTGGCTCTCTTTCATGGGCAAAGGCGGTCCAAGGAGCTGCGCATGGGGGGAGGAGCACCCTGGAGTACCAGAAGAAGAACCCTCAAGAAGCTGATATCATACATGTGGTCTTCTCGGGCTGGCAAGATGTGCTGGACCAGATCTTCTGAAAGGATGTTGGCCTTTCTGCAGGTGTTTCCCTGGGTGTGCCTGTGCGTGAGATGTTTTTCCTTTAGTTTGTAGGCGTTGTCTTCACCTTGACGTTTGTTTAGCGCTCTGTCCGTTTGGGGAGAAATTCTTGTTTTTGGGTCTGTAATAAGGCATGCATGGAACTGTTTTACCCCTGTTTAGGTTCATAATATGTTTTAGGTTTCTATTTGTTGTGGTACTCATATGGTTTCTCTTTCTTCAATGAAATATGGAGCCGGGGGAGGCCCCTAATTTTCGGAAAAACAACTCATAAACTGTGGTTTAGGTTTCTGTCACCCCCGCAACCCATCATCTACAAACTAATCCCACAATCATGCCTTCCCCTAGGCCCAAACATGGTAATGTGTCATGTAGTCGACCTTCACACGACACCACTAGAGGAAGAACAACACAACACATCATCAAAACATTGAATGAAAACCAACTTCGCATGATTACTTATAACAATACTTCTCCCATGTCCTCAAGAACAAACAGAGCTACTTACAAATCATATTGACGTTCATGATCAGGGGAGATAAATATACGATTAACAATTTGAATATATAATCTTCCACCAAGTAAACCAACTAGCATCAACTACAAGATGTAATCAACACTACTAACAACCCACATGTACCAATCTGAGGTTTGAGCCAAAGATTGGATACAAGAGATGAACTGGGGTTTGGAGATGAGATGGTGCTCATGAAGATGTTGGAGATGAGTCCTCCACGATGAAAGGAGCGTTGGTAATGACGATGGCTTCGATTTCCCCCTCTCAGAGGGAAGTATCCCCGACGGAATCGCTCTACCAAAGAGCAAAAGTGCTCCTGCCCAGGTTCTGCCTCGAGACGGCGGCGCATCTCCCGAAAGTCTTCTTCTGATTTTTTTTCAAGGGCAAATGGCTTCATATAGCACAAGATGGGCTTCGGAGGGCCTTTGTGGGCCCCACAAGCTCACATGGCGCGCCCCAGGGGGGCGCCACGTGAGCTTGTCGGCCCATCATGTGTCATCTCCGGTATATTTTTCTTCTAGTATTTTTTATATATTCAAAATAAATCTCCGTAAGTTTCAGGTCTTTCGAGCTCTGCGGGATAGGTATCTCTATTGTAGGTCCTTTTAGGTCTAGAATTACAGCTGCTGGCAATCTCCCTTTTGTGACAAATCTTGCAATTTAAGAGATAAAAGGCATTAGAATTGCATCAAAAAGTGAAATATAACTCTAAAAGATTGTAAATAACAATAGGAAAACATGATGCAAAATGGACGTATCAACTCCCCCAAGCTTAGACTCCGCTTGTCCTCGATAATCATGACCACCGGTTTAGAGAGAGAGGTGCTGGTAAAAGAAAATACAGACATGGTAGCATCATGATCATTATTATAACAACAATTATCAATCATTAAACTTCTCATGATCAAGTAACAATTCATTCACAAGTTAAAGTGTAGGCAATAAACTTACTTGAAAACTAACAAACTATGTTCTCAGTCATCAAAGAAATTGCAATTCTTCATATTTTCAGGAAGGGTCTATTTAAGAGCTTTTGGTTTAGCAAACTTCACATACTCAACTATCATATAGTCTTCCATGATTTCTAGTACTCAAAACATATATTTTAGAACAAACTGACTCAATCAGACACAAAGGAAAACAAGGGTTTAATGTTTCACCTCCCAACTTGCTTATCTCGAGGATAATGTTAACAATAATAACTCATGATTACATATATTTAACTGGATATAAATGCCTGGATCATTCCTACCACATGATGCTTGCCAAGTGGACAATAATTGAGATTGGAATATGAGTAAATAATTTTGACTCTTGCATAAAAGTAAAGATTAAACATTGAAATATAGGCCCTTCGCAGAGGGAACCAGAGGTTGTCATGCGCTTTTGATTATCGGATGTGCAAACTCTTAATGCAAAGGAATGTCACTTTATATTGCCCCTTATGATAGCAACATTTATTGAGAAGTCCGTCGCTTTTATTGCGTTAACATCATAAGTTCGTATAAATTTGATTTTCCCTTACAATAAAAGATCATACATATTTAGGAGCAAATTTTATTGCTTTGACTGATGACAACTTACTTAAAGGATCTTATTCAATCCATATGTAGAAATGGTGGACTCTCATGACGAGAAACTGAGTTTAAGGGTGTTTGGATACACAAGTAGTATCTCTACATAGTATAGAATTTTTTGGCTAGCAAAGATTATAAGCAAGCATCACATGTTAGAGGATTCATGACAATATAACTTTTATGCAAATATAAGCAAGCATAACTCATTATGTGTCGATGTCGTAATGGTTTATGTAAACCAATGGCTTGAATACAACACTCAGTCACTCATATCCCAACTAGATGATAGACACACGAGAGAAGAAATTCAAGATTGATGAGAAGCAAGTCCAGATTAATGAGATGCGAGCCCAAAACAATGAGATGAGAGTCCATAGAAGGAACTTCAAGAAGCTTTAATTTGTACTCCTAGCTCGATCAGTAGCAACATTTCTTCTAGTGGCAGCCATTGCACTTATGATGTTTTTAGTTTAGACAACTAGCCAAAGGAACAATTAGAAATTTTTCTTTAGTTCTTGAACTATTATCTTGTGAATAGTATTAAGTACCCTCGATTAGTTCCAATAGTATTTCTTTCTTTGTATCAATCTTATATCAAATTTTAAAAACATGTACACTTTTCCCTTCAAACATTTAAATGCCAACTATTGGTCATAAAACTTTTATATCAAATTTTTGACACACTTAACCTTTAAACACCTCAAACATCACCAAATTTAGTCAATACCCTGAAAACCTTACTAGTAGCGTGCACCCTACCACCATGCATCACAAGTAAGCTTAACAATGGCGTGCATGGAATCTTGCATCAGTTTTGATCACTGGAATCTTCCATCGGTTTTGATCGGTTTTCGGATGGTTTCACTCGTTTTTTCCTTTTACTGTGTTTTTTCTAAAGTTTTCATTGGTTTCTTCATTTCTTTTTTAATATCTTTCTGTTTGTTTTTTCAAATACATGCCCTATTTTAATACACGTTGTATATTTTTCATATCACATTGAATAAGTTTGTAGATACACACTGAACCTTTTCAAATACATGATGCACATTTTTTACAAATACATGTTTGAACTTTTTTTGTATACATATCAACATTTTTCAAATATTGTGTTGATTTTTTTAATGCACGTTGAAATTTTTTTGAACATGTGTGAAATAATTTTTAGATATACCATGAACATTTAAAAAAATGCATGATGAACATGTTTTTATACATTTTGTAAAACTTTCGTATACATATTGAAACTTTCTCGAATACACCTTAAAATTTTGTTCAGTACTAGTGAAACATTTTGTATGCATAATCTTGGGCCTGGCCAATATGAGCTGCTGTAGGCCGGCGTTCCAGGGAGCTCCTATCCGTCGCTTGTTGCAATAGAGTGTTGGGCAAACGCACAAGCGACCGACTGGGTCGGCCCACTTGCGCACAAGCGGATCTGTATGGAGAAGCGATCGAGCACTGCAGCATAAATTCGCAAAAACATCGCGCGCTACCAGGGATCAAGCCCGAGACCTCCGACATTAGAGTTTGTTGTCCAAGCCAGCAGAGATAATGAGCTTGAATGATTGAAGAGCAGCGCAAGTTTATAAAGAACCAAAAACAGCCAATTTGGTCTGTTATTGTTGAGTCTTTTGGTATCTCTATACCTGAATCTTTCATATCATTATCTTCTTTCTGGAAGAAGAGAAAATCTCGGGAAGCAATTAACACTGCTACTTCTGCTACCTTGTGGAGTTTATGGCTTTTGCGTTATGATTTGTCTTTCAGGGGCGAAAATGGCGAAATATACGTTGTGTCTTGGATCTGGTGGGGGCTATGACCAGGCACAGGAAAGTTCTATGTACAAAGGCCCATGGTACTCTTCTTCTCTAGTGCTTAAGGCTTTTGGATCGTCGAAGAGGGGAGTTGATTAGGATCGCCTGGAGTGGCTGAATGCTTGGCAAGGAGGGCGTGTGGCGTTTTCTGTTCTGCAATGTTCATGCGTTCCTTCCCCTCCTTATGCTTGGAGTAATTGTAATAGGGAGTGAGTTTATTTAGAACTCTTCCAGTTATGTGTGTGGTGGCAGCTACTGTAGGTTGCCGTCGAGAGCTGTTAAACAGTCTACTATGTTTGCTTGCCTTGGCTTAATAAAGTTGGGGCAGGGGGAAACCCCTTTCATTTAGAAAGAAAAGAACAAAAAACAACGTAGATCCAAAACATCTTCCTTTTCTTTCTTCCCGTATTTTCGTCTTTGTCTTTTTGATTTTTTTGTTCGAAATTCCAAAAAATGTTCTCGATACTGAAATTTGGTCACAGATACAAAAAAAATGTTGGTGTTTTCATAATTATTCATGTTTTCACAAAAATGTTCAGGATTTCAAAAATTATTCATGTTTATAGAAATCTGAATAGTTTTAGAAAAATAGAATGTTTTATGAACCATGAACACTTTTCAATTTTTTTAATTTTGTTTGAAAAAACTACAAACATTTTCACAAAATGGGAATATTTTTTGAAAATCATCAATGTTGTTTTTGAACATGTGAACAATTTTTTTTGTAAATGGGAAAATTCTTTTGAAACACTTAACAAAATTTGAAAACGTGAACAATTTTTAAAAACTGGCAACCAAATTTGGAAATAGGAACATGTTTTGAAATTTGCAAGCAATTTTTGAAAAGAGGAACAACTTCTAGAAACACAAAAATGTTTTTTGAAAATGCAAACATTTTTTGAAACTGAGGAACAAATTTGAAACCTGCGAGCAGTAGTTTCTACTTTCCCCTTGCCTTGCTCTCAGCATCGAGTGTGGGCTTATTGTAATAGCTATTTGCTTTGCTTTAACTTTGGTTTTCTTTTGAATTTCTCCTCTCATAGAGCTGATGTATGAACAACTGTTTTTGGTTTCATTCGAGCAATGGAACTGGGGAGGAGCCTCCGTGTTCTTCTAAAAAGGAACAAATTTGAGAACGTGAATAATTTTCGGAAACATATTTTTTTTTAAATTTGCAAACAATTTTTGGAAATACAAAAGTTTCTTTTAAACGCAAATATTTTTTGAAACTGCAGAACAAATTTGAAAACATGGCAAATTTATGGAAACACAAACATTTTTTGAAAACAAGAACATTATTTGAAAACCAGAATTTTTTTAAACTCCCAAATTTTTGCAAAATGTGAACTTATTTATATGAACATATTTAAGAAAAACGAACATTTTATGGAATAAAAACGAAATGAAAAAGAAAAAGGAAAGAAAAAAATTGAAACAAAAAAAACAGGTTCAGGAACCTTCTAGATGGTTACCAAAACCGGAAAAAACCAGTTAGGAACCTCCTGGAAGGTTCCCAAAACCGGGATGGCTGAAGAGCTGGGCGGGCTGGCCAAGATCCCTCCTCGCAAACCCTTGCGCGAAAACTCGACAACTTGACGAAGGTGCGTCATATAGGATTTTCCGGCGTTCCATACATCTCGCAAGAAGCAAGGTATAGGCGGGGACCTCCTGTATGCCGCGTAATGCGGCAAGTTCAGGCCACCAACACAAGGGAGCCCTACTGGGCCGGCCCATTTAGCAGCAACATATAACATAAAAATCCTGAAAACAGAAATAGAAAGAAATTGAACACGTGACCTTCCGGTTCCCAAAAAAAACATGTGACCTCCCGATCCGTGAAAGTGTGCTGCAACTGGAGGTCACATAAACAAGGTTCCGGTCTAACTTATTTCGGTTTTATTTTATTTCTCTACTGGTTTTTAAAGGTTTATGTTATTTGGTTTTTTCCTCTCCTTTATATCTATATTTATATTTTCCTTTTCATTTATTTGTTCCTTCTCTCGTTTTATCTTTTAAAAAATATTCCGAAATTTAAAATTTGTTCAAGTTTCATGAAGAAATATTCACAACTTCAAAACAATTTCGTGTTTTCCAAAAATGTTCACTTTTCATGAAAAATTATGTTTTTCAAAAATTGTTCATAAGAATCAAAAAGTCTAAAATGTTTTGAGAATTCTAATTATGTTGCATCTCCGGTTTCTCAAATGTTTCTAAAACCAGCAGAAACCGGGGATGGAACCTTGTCAAAACCGGTACTCAACCTCTCTGTCCAATACCTAGTTGGCCTGGCCCAGTTGTCCGCTACCTAGTCGATGTGTGCGTTTTTTTCATAGTAATACGTGTCTCATTAATAAAATAAAGATTCACTTACAAGCCACGTAAACATCGATATTACAAGACTGAATAGATATGATAATCTATGCAAAAAACCAACGTCTGTCCCTCTCCACTAAGGAAAAGAAGATAGATCACCTCTTCACTCGAGCTCGACGCGGCTTCGTCGCTGATCAGCAGCTTTACGGACCTTCAAAGTAGTTTGCCTGAAGCAAAACTATTGCCGTTGAAAAAATCAGACCGGGGCAACGTGTCCCAGACACGTCATCGAACTTTAGAACCGACACTCCCACACGACTATGACGTCGGAGGAGGAAACCAGAATTGCCAGCCTCCAACCACAAACCCAACACAAGATGCACCATCTTTCAGCTTTTGTTTTGCGTTTGCAAGACAAAGCGACACAAAGAACGTCGTATAGGATCCGTATAGGCGTATAGGCGCTCCCCCATACGCATCGCATCTGCCATCCTATAAAAGGGCTAGCCTAGTGAGATGTCTCCAGCGGCGCAGGAATGTAGGCGCGCACGGCCACACATGTGTGCAACAATATGTGTTGCAAGGCGTGCATGCACGAGTAAAAAATATTTTAATTAGTTATTTTTAAATCACTATGCACTGAGAAAAATTTCATGAATTGTAAATAAAACTTTGTGAGGCTTTTTAAAAAATGTTAGATAATGTTCATAAAATTTTAAAATAACAATCCCCCCCCCCCCCCCCCCCCCCCCCCCCCCCCCCCCCCCCCCCCCCCCCCCCCCCCCCCCCCCCCCCCCCCCCCCCCCCCCGAAAAAATTGACACGGATTCAGAATTTTTTACCAACATTTTCAAAATATTCACATGTTTAAAACATGTTCACAAAAATATTAAAAAAATTGCACAGTTATAAATAAATGTTTGAGGCATTAGTAAATGTTCACTCATTTAAAAAATTCTCAACATGTATTTAAAAAATGAAAAAAGTAAGAAAAGGAAAAAAAGAAAAGATAGAAAAAGAGAAGAGAACAAAAAAATGTACTGGAAATGAAAATCTGAAAAAATATATAAGACACACACAAGAAAGCAAACGAACAAGACCACACTGAAGGTTCCTAAAAACACTATCACTTTATCCCTAAATTTATTCATGATGCTAGTCTAGGGCCTCATAGAATCGTGTAAATGACATATGATTCAGAATTTTTGAAGACATAGATGATGATAGAGGAGTTTTTTGATGACTAGTCGTCATCTTTGAGTTCTGAATCTGATAGTGAGGTCATGGACACCAGAGATGATGAGATTGTGTTGTTGCTCAATGGATAGCGGCAAACGGAATGAAGAGGAAGCATGCGGGGTCACAGATGGGTCGTGTGGCATTCCACTGGAATAGAGTCGTCGATCATGATAAGATTCTGGTCGACTACTTTGTGCCCGGTTGTACCTACCATGGCTACATGTTCTGGCGACGCTTCCATAGGTCTGAATAGTTGTTCCATCAAATTAGTGATGACATGTAAGACAAATAACCCTTTTCAAGCAACGGAGAAATGTGTCGGTCCACTAGGCTTTTCTTGTTTTCAAAAGGTGACCGCGGCACTTTGTATGTTTGCATATGGCACTGTTGCAGAAATGACAACGAGTATCTTCGAATGACTGAAGATACAATCATAGTATGCACAAAGGTGTTCGTTGATACTATGGTTAGGGTTTATGGAGATCAATATATGTGAGCACCAAATGCCAAGGACACAGAGAGACTTTTAGCAGGGAATGCAAGAGGTTGGCCTGAGATGCTCGGGGATATTGACTCTATTCATTGGATGTTGGAAGAATTCCTCTGCGCCTTGGCATTGCCGCCAGCTGACTACGAGGATTTATGAATTTGACATTGTTACTTTGGATTGCCTGGATCTCACAATGAAATTTTGGCCGGTTGATCGGCGCCTATCACTCGCCATTATCTTTTTTTTTCCGAATACGCACGAGTGTGCGTATCATTCATTATAGAAGAAAGGGTACGAAACCCATGTCCACCCTTACAAGCCTATTTACATGTGGATTTTATCCGCCTACCATTCATTCTCTTATAGTGATTACTCACTGCCGTCCCACGCTACATGATCCACCTCAAACCCTATACTATCTTCCTTGAAGAGCCCCGCCTTCGCCCAAAGTTGTCCTTCTTCCTGAATCCGCTGCATGGTTCGTTGAATTGATGGTGTCGCTCCATTGAAGACCACATCATTCCGTTGCTTCCAAATTATCCACATCACTAGAAGACATTTAGCTCTGTGTGATTTGCGGTTTGTTGAGGCGCCATCTTGCCTTATGCACCATTGCTCTAGCGGTTCATCCTGTCTGGGTTGGAACTCCACCGTATTAGTCAATCTGCTCACAGCAAGCCAAATCTGCTTCGCAAAGCTACATTCCAGCATCAGGTGTTGCATTGTCTCCTGTTGTTGATTGCACATAGGGCAAGATGTCTGGTGAGGTAAACCGCGCCGAGCAAGCCTATTCAATGTCCAGGATCTGTTCTTCAGTGCCAGCCAGTTGAAGAAGCGACATCGCAATGGAGCCTTGGACTGCCATGTGAAGGACGCTGTTGGAGAAACTTCCCGTCCCATGAATCTTGCTGCGTAGGCCGAGCGGGCTGAGAAGCACCCATTGTTCTCACACGCCCAACACACCGAATCTGGAATTTCCTCATCAAGCCTAGTGGCCGTGACTCTTGGCCATAAGTTAAGGTACTGATCCAATGCCTCTGGAGTGAGGTCAGTGCCAATATCCACTGCCCAGCTGCTATCTCCCAGCACATCGGCCACCAGCTTAGTTTGCCTGACTCGTTTTGGAACTCGACAATAGATTTCCGGAGCTATATCTCTGACCCGGGAGCCCTCGATCCATCTATCTTCCCAGAAGAGGGTGGACTTCCCATCCCCAATCGTTGTCCGCACAGCTGCCTCCACCAGGGCACGTGACTCCGTAGGAACTGCGATCGAGAAGTTTGCCCACGGCCTCTCCTTGTCAGTTTTCTGAAGCCATGCCCAGCGCTCTTGCAATGCCTTGTTCATCCAGTGAAGGTTGGGCAACCCTAACCCGCCAGCCCGTTTGGGCATGCAGACTACATCCCACGCGACAGAGCAACTTCCACCACCGGCCTCTTTCTTCTCGCACCATAGGAAACCTCTGCAGATCTTGACTAGTGCCGCTATTGTCCTCGCAGGAAGATCAAGTGCCATCATTGTATGTACCAGGATGGCACACAAGACAGATTGGACAAGCAGTAATCTTCCACTCTTCGTGTTGGAAATATGCCCTAGAGGCAATAATAAATTAGTTATTATTATATTTCC